>APFE030700420.1:0-19303 GCA_000404065.3 Pinus taeda | reverse complement strand
TCCTTAAAGGAAAAGGTCCATCTGAGCACTTGTCACTTCAGGCTCATTAAAAATCGAAGGCAACTAGAGTCATCTTTAGCTTTTTCTCGACTCTTAAAAATTGAAAAAGCAAGTTGTATCAAAGCGTCAAAAAATTCATTTAATTCATAATCAAATTTTCCCCTTTTTATTTTGAGTTGATTAAGTAATCCGCAATCGTGGAAGAAAGTCACTCAAAACCCCATCGTTCGCTAAGACTAATGAGTCAATCATCTTTGACTCCAGAAAAACTATTTCGGGCCAAGCAAACTCATTTAATTGGGTCAAAGTCTCCTAGTTTGTTTGGAACTTGTGTTTCAATGTCCTCAGAGACTCCAGTTACTCCAACTATTTCTGGTATCCCTGCCTCTACAGAGAAGTTTCGTAGTTACAAGAGGACATTAGGACTGATCCTAGTGTAATGGTAGACACTTCTATTCCTGAACCAACTCCATCTAGGGCTGATTTGAAAGTTGTCACCCCTCCGACATCTGTCACTGCAGAGTCTGTACCTTCTGCGGCACCAAAAATATTTTACAGACCTGGCAGTCTACCTCTTCCACCTGGACTGATTGCTATAGAAGAGATGACGGAGGATCTTCCATCCAGTACTCCATTTCATTTTAACTGGGATCCACCTATATCCTTCTACTTCAAAAGTTAGTCTCCCTTCATCGGAAGTTCCTGTAGAATCGCTAGGAAATATTTTGGATAGACTCGATATGTCTGAACAACCATCGACATCTAGGACTGTGTCATCTGACACAGCCGCAACAAAACCTCCTGCCGCCACTCTGACAATGTTTGCTAGTGTACCATCTATCCCAACTAGTTCTCAGCCACTAGATGGAGTCCACCCAGGGACTATCTCGATAGTATGGTCTATTCCTATTTTTTCATCCAGAACCTTATTTGGAATCTCTTATGTTGAGTCTCATCTAATTGATCCTTCGCAATAGTATCAATTTGGGCAGTCCAACCTCCAAAGGCCAATTTTCCCTTTGAACACTGGATTGCCACCATATGGGGGGTTGTATGCCTTTTCATTGTGTTCTCTAGGAGAAAAACCATATGGGAGTTCACAACAGAATTTGGGTCAGGTTAGAATCACATCCAGTGGTTGTATACTAATACTGCCTCAACAACCAAGAGTTGTATATTGTATACAACTCAAATATTCCCACTACACCAGCTATCGTGATGGTGTCACAAGTACAAGCATTGCCTGTTGTATGTCAACCTCAAGTTTCTCAGGTCGTAATGCAACAACCTCTTGTCTCCATGACTCAATCACAACCGTTGATTAGTGGATCCTTAACTGAAGCGACCCAGGCTTAAACGGGCGCCATAACCCTCATCTTGTTCAAACATCCAGTATTGAGCAACAACAAATGGTCTCACAGCCATGGCTGGTGCCATATCAACAACCGCAATTCCAGCAAACTTACCAAGGACCTGAGCAACAAAGCTTTGCAGGTAATGGGCAGCCATATATTCAAAACGGTTACCAACAATCATATCATAATGGTTACACCCATCAACCTTATCAAATTTATCAGCATCAAATACAGTATGCTAGTATGCAAAGACCCACAGCTCAGGTGATCCCATCTTATCGTGGGTATGCTTTGCCAAACCTGAATCAACAGTTGCCTTTCATAGCAACTTTAGAGTTACTATATCTGAATCGGTTAACAAATGATCCAATTGCTTATGCCCCTTGGCGGCCAGTGATTCCTCATAAACTTCCATCAGATGTCCCTAAATTCAATGGAAATCCGGGTGAAGATCCATCGAATCATGTGATGACCTTTCATCTGTGGTGTTCGTCTAACACTCTCAATGATGATTCAATTAGGCTTCACATTTTTCAGCGAATGTTAACTGGTCCGACAGTGAAATGGTACATTGAATTACTTAGAGCTTCATTCGATAACCTCGACACCCTCGCCACCACCTTTTAAACCCATTTTCAGTTACTAATAAGGTACGAAATAGGAACAAAACTTCTTACCAATTTTAAGCAAACGACAACCACTCACATATATGATCATATTCATGAGTAGCGACGTCGTCATCGAATGGTAAAAGCATATGTTCCTGATTAGCTGTTAGCTGAATGGTTTATTAAGTCATTGTTACCCTATATTATAGAAGATGTGGCCAAGGGAGGAGTTGTCACTGAAGAGAAAGTCATTTCTTGTGCGCAATATCTAGACTTGATCAATCTACCATGCTCTATGACAAAATCCTTGATGCTCCTAGACTAGAGTTTTCTGATCCTCCTCCTCCTAAATCAAACAAAGACTCTCATGTTGGTGATAGCATGATAGGTACGAACAACACGAAAACCACAAAGGCTACATCTAAGAAAGCCCGTACGGTTTCTGGTCAAAATGCAAATGATGAACTTCTTGCCTCGGAGGTTAATGTCGTGTTGGCCAACAAGGGCAAAGAACCGAAACAACCAGGAGGAAAGATGAAAGGGAAAGAAAAAAGAAGAAACAAGATGATTTGTCTCCTGAAAAGTCTTTTGCGAACCCTTCTGAGCAAAGGAAGCCTCCTTCGGGATGTCACATATGCGATGAGGACCATTGGGCGAAAGATTGTCCACATAAAGCTGAGATTAAGAAATTCTTCAAGAACTCCAAAACCTTAGCAGTGTTGACTGATCCGTTTCCAAACCCAGAAAGTAATCTGGTTTCTAGCGACAATGCTTCCCCATCCCAAGTGCTTATGTTGTCCATTTCAAAACAAAATGATGCTTTGATATTGACAAAGAATAAAGATTATGGGAATCCACAGCTGTCGAACAACAAGGCTACTGATCAACCTAGTAGTTCGACAATGACTTCGACTGAAGTTGTGCCACCCATCATTCCTGAGCTAATGATAAAGTCGCCAAAGGGAGTAATACACAAATAGACATTTAATCCTCGTGCCAGAGTAGCACAGAATTATAATATAGTGGAGGATCTAGCCCAATCACCATCTGCTATGTCAACACTTGAAGTACTGGAAAATTGCCCCTCGAAAAAGTAGGCTCTATTATCAGCAATAAGTAGGATTGACCCAGCGGATTCCAATATTGTGGCCTTTATCATAAAGGATATGAACCACAGTTACCAGCTCAACTTGGTTTCCTCATCCAAGTGAAAGCCCTCAACAAAACTGTTCATTGAACAATTATTGATGAGGGGGCATCTACATGCATCATGTTAATGAGTTTATAGAAAAAATTAGGCTCACCACCCTTGTTGCGATCGTCGATGACATTAAAAGCATTTGATGGATGGACATACACCACATACAGGATTTTAAGTAACTTGCAAGTTGAACTGGGGGGCAAAATAGTAGAAATTGATGTGGAAGTTATCGATCGAAACCTTGATTACAACATCCTACTGGGAAGGCCCTAGATTTATGCTATGGCTGTTGTTGTGTCAACATACTTTAGAAAGATTGTGTTTCATTTTCACGGAGGAATTACAATCGTTGACCAACAAACCTTCCTCCCCAATAGTTCACAAGTTACGGGAAGCATCCCGATGATCCATGGAAGCTCTCAATCACTTCAAAATATCGGAGTAGGCCTCCTAAAAGACCCTACATTTATGGGTACTTTTGCTCTACCACCTCTGAGTAATCTGGTGGAAGTCGCCACAATGGAGACTTGCAATATGGTATCTTCTATATCCATAAAGATTCAGAAGATTTCCGAACATGATGTTAGCATGGATCATCACCAGGTATTGCCTCCAAGCCCAATAGAAATATTGTAGCAATCAATTTTCTTGGCCTGGGCGACAAACCCAAATCAATGCTCATCAAGTGTTTGGATAGATGGGTATAAGGAATATGGCACCTCTTCAGATCCTTGGTCACATGTACATTCTACAAACGAAGGGATCATTCAATCAATGATGATAGGAGAGGCACCATGGGAAGATTATCACCATCTTTCCCATCTTCTGCATTACCATGAAGATTGTTCCAACGACCTTGATCATCCTTCAATTTTTTATTTTCTATCAAATACTGTAAATACGGTGGATTTCGAGCGAAATCTATCTAATATCAAAGAAACTATCGCCATAAATATCTCGACCAAGCCAGATGTTGTAGAGAATATTCATGTCAGAAAATCTTGTTCTTCTTTAGAACTAGAAATATATTGTGCTCTCTTTCGTGAGTTCAGAGATGTCTTTGCATGGTCATATGAAGAAATCCCAGGCATTGACTCGAGAATAGTTGAACACGAAATTAAGATGTACCCAGATGTCAAACTAGTATGACAATGGCTTTAGCAGGTGCAGCCGAGAAAGCCATTGCCATCAAGGCAGAAGTTGAAAAGCTTTTACATGTTGGTTTCATTTACCTGGTTCCTCTAATTGATTGGGTATTGAACATTGTTCCTATGATGAAAAAGCAAGGAACGATTAAAGTGTGCGTTGATTACAAGGATGTCAACCAATCTTGTCCAAAGGACAACTACCCTACACCCTTCATCGACCAGATAATTGATGAATGCACCTAATGCGAAATATTTTCATTTATGGATGGATTTTCCGGGTATAATCAAATAAATATCCGCCCACAGGACCAGTCAAACACTGTATTTATTTGTCCATGGGGCACATTCGCGTACCACAAATTACCTTTTGGTTTGAAGAACACAGGGGAAACCTTTCAGAGGGCAATGAATCATGCCTTCCATGACATCAAGAACATCGTTCAACCATAGCTCGATGATCTTCCAACTCATTTGCGAAAGCGAACTGATCATCTGCAACATTTGAGAGCTATATTTCTACGTTGTTGATACTATAAGATACCACTCAATCTACACAAGTGTGTGTTTTGTGTTAGTTTTGGTCATTTACCTGGGCTTGTGGTTTCAAAGGACAAGATTCATCTCGACCCATGTAAGGTTCAGGCAATCATTGATATGCCTCCACCTTCAAATTTGCTTCAGATTTAGAATCTACAAGGGAAAGCAAACTTTCTAAGGAGTTTCATTCCAAATTACACCGAACTTGCTAAAGGTTATACACGTCTTTTGAAAAAAGAAGTGCCCTTCAACTAGGATTAGGTTGCACAAGCTTCCTTTGATGCTCTAAAGGAATCCCTAATAAAAGCATCATTAATGTACGCTCCTGACTATAAAAAGGAATTTAACCTATATCTAGATACGACAGATACAACCATCGCAATGGTTTTAGTTCAAGAAGACAATGGAATTGAACATCCTATCTATTATTTAATTCGAAACTTAAATGATACAGAAAGAAGTATTCCTATGTTGAAAAGCTAGCTCTTACAACTATTCAAGCAGTACAGAGATTTCAACACTATATCCTCTTTCGCAAAAATACCATTTTGTCAGAATACAACCATATGATTTACATCTTGTCACGTCAGTTACTTGGGGGTAAATATTCGAAATGGATAGCTATTTTGCAAGAGTTTGATCTGGAATTCGTAAAATCCAAATCAAAGAAATCTCTAGTTTTCATGGAGTTACTATGCGACTTCACATCGTCGTCCAATGATTCAACATCCAGAGCATCAATTGTGGATGAATATTTGTTTATGAAATCGTCGAGCGATCCGTGTTATGGATATATAATCATCTATCTCAAAAACCCAAACATATAGGCCTAATACCTTTTGCTCAGAACAATGACGTACCCGATACTAAGCAAAAGACTACATGATCATCGGCGATACACTTTACCGTCGTGGTATCGATACAGTTATGCGAAGGTGCCTCACCAATGAGGATGCTAAAAAAGTCCTGAATGATTGTAATTGAGGCACGTGTTGGGGGCATCAATCTGGTTATGCTACGACACAAAAGATTTTACGAGCAGGTTACTTCTGGCCAACAATGTTCAAAGAGTTCATAACCGCAGTCAAAAGTTGCCATGCTTGTCAAATCTTCGATGACAAAAAGAGAATACCACCCACACCTCTACATCCAGTAGTTGTTGTTGGGCCATTCACCAAGTGGGGCATAGATTTCATGACATGTAACCACACCTCGGCCAGGGGGCATGGGTATATCATAGTCACAGTTGACTATTTTACAAAATGGGTTGAGGCGATGCCTACATTAAACAACAACGGCAAAATGGCTTCTCTTTTCTTTTTCAATCATGTAGTCTCTAGATTCGGTGTTCCAAAAGCTATAGTCACAAATCATGGATCGCATTTCTGCAATCACATGATGGTTGAATTGGCTGCCAAATTAGGATTGTCCCATGACAACTCTACTCCATATTATCTGCAAGATAACGGGCAAGTTGAGGCGATCAACAAAGTCCTAAAGTGCATGCTGCAAAGGATGATTGGAGTCCATAAATGGAGTTGGCACCTAATCTTGTACTTGGCCTTATGGGCATACCAAACATCGGTGAGAAATGTGACCGGATTTACACCCTTTCAGCTGGTGTATGGCCTGGAAGCGGTCTTACTAGTTCAGTGCGAAATTTCATCTCTGAAGCTCGCAATCAACCTTCTCCCCGAAACTTCAGAGGAAGAGGCTCATTTCTTGGAATTAATCTGACTGGATGAAAACCGTCATGATGTTTCCTTGGCTAACGATGCACATAATAAATGAGTCAAGGTGCAATTTGACAAGAATGTCAAACCCCGTGCCTTCTCAGAAGGTGATCTGGTCTTACTTTACGATCAGGAATCCAATAAATTGGGAGCAGGTAAGTTACAGTCTTTGTGGATGGGTCCCTACATTGTTAAGCATGTATTAGCAAAAGGAGCCTATGAGCTAGTAGATTACGATGGGATTCCACTGTCGCAACCCGAAACAGGTTGTACCTTAAGCGTTACTATACTTGACTAAGCGTAGTAATCTCTTCATATGCTTTTGTTACATTTTTGCTTTCATCAAGAGTAATAATTTTGGTTAAGTAATCCAATTTTGCATTTGTTGTAGATGTCGATTGGAATCATTTGTTGGATACGCCGACGAAGCTAGTCGTAGTACGTGGAACCTATCTTCTGCAGCATGGGCCATCTTTGATCCAAGCGGCGAGTTAGTGAGTTTTAGAGGGGTATGTATTGGTCGGTAAAAAAAAACATCACTGAATATAGCGCGTTGATAGAGCTCCTCTTTGATGCTATCGTACATGGCATATGCTGACTTGTCGTCAGGCTAGATTCACAACTCATCATTCTACAACTTACTAGCACTTATTCCGTTTGGAACCCAGCTATCTATCGTATGTTCCTAAGGGTCAGGATTTTGGAAAGGCAGTTTGATTCTATTCAATATTAACACATTTCCAAAAATTTAAACACATTAACTAATTCATTAGCAAATTATGTGTTAGATAGACATTTGCAACATTTATAAAAGAAAAGCATTTTATCAACATTTGCATCAGGATCATATAACTTAACCAAAATAAAGCTCCGAAAATCAAAAATATATATAACTGTTTATAGTTTTTACATAATGTTCTATGTCCAAGACAAAATTGGTCATATGACCCAAAAACTCAAAAATGCAAGGAAGCACCCTAAACTAATGGTGCTGATGATAACAAGTGATCGCCTATGCGATCATGCGTAGGAACTTAGTCCATCGACTTGGCACGCCAATAGTATGGCGCTGTAATCTCAGAGGTAGCTCGTCAGTCCTCACATCTAGAATACTGAGGGTGAGGCCCTCAATCTGATCTTGCAACACTACAAGGGTCTTAGCTACATCCATATCAGGAAGGACAACCCTCCCTACAGCCTCTCCTGCTAGAACGACAGCTGCTAACCTCGGGTGCACTGCTAGTCGCACTGGTCCAATATCTGTATGGATACATGAGTTTGATTAGTATTTATAGCATTTAAAAAACACAAGAACATTATAAAAGGAATAAACAGAGACATGGTCAGATATTTTTACCTGTGACATCCCACTGCTCACCAGCTAGCAGCACCAAATCTGGGTCACCCCGGAAATCCATCCCAGTATATGGATACTCGGCATAATCCATCTGCTGACAGTTGAACCACTCGAAGAAGGCATCAGAGAATGAAACCTACGATTGACTAGCATGTCTGGCCTTAAGGTCAACCCATCTATGCACCCCTGGCTCTGTCGGTGCTGGCAGTCCGAGTAAAATATATTGTGGCTACATGAGTGGGATCTTCTCCAAGGCGAAAGTAGTTAGAATGAAACCATAACCAAAGTTCTTGGATCTTCTATTCTTCACCTTCGTAAATTGTTCTTTTATCACCGGAAGTACTGCATCACACCAGTTGAATACCTTTGTTTCAAGGCATTCCAAGGCATACTGCATATAGGACCTATTGGCCAAGTGAAGAGTCACGCTGCCAGCCAATCTAGCAAAGGTGAATAAGATAGTCCTCAAGGACTGGTCAGTGACATCTCTAATACTAATCTTGCCATCCCTTCTCGGCTAAGATCCATCTCTACTGTATCGATGAATGTAATCCGTCACAGATTCGCCCCCACGGGTGGAAACAGATAGTGAGAGAGGGGCACTACACCTCAACAAACCAGTCAAAAAGTAGACATCCTCAACAGTCAAAGTGATGGATTTACCTCTAATCTGGAACACTTGGTTGGTAGGATCCCAGGCATCGAGAAGATATTGCAACAAGTTGATTTGTTGCTTCATGCTATATATGTGGAAGAACTTGAGCAAACCATAGTTCCGCAATGCAGTTACAGTACCTGGATCATGTAAGGCAATCATGTCCTCCTCTTCATGCTTGCATTCACGCCATGTAATGAAAATCTTGCTCCGATGAATCTCTGAAAAACAAACAAGAGAAGAATTAGGATCCTGATTTGGGCAAAAACAGGTAAAAATTCCATCAAAAATCAGTGCATAAAGTTTCCTCCTTGCACCCATCGCACCCTAGCTATGTACTAGGTGGGATGCATACTAACTGGTCAATGGCCAGCTTGGTATGCATCGCACCTTTCGATGTATACTAGGTGCGATGGGGAGAGAATGAAATGTTCAAGCCCTAGAGGCTCAGAAAAGCAAGAAAACATGCTCAGAATCAGAAAAGGAAAGAATGCAATTGAATAGCTCAGGGTTAGCTCCTACCTGGTCCATATGGTGCCAAAAATCATCCACAGAATCTCCTGGAATCATCTGATGAAAATTGAGGGGGAACACACCTCCAGAGCTCCAACAATCCGAAATTTGAATGAAATGGTAAAATGAGAGGTAAAAACTACTTTTATGTTATTACTCACGTGATTCAAGTAAGGTGTTAGTTTTTAACTCATTTTCAAGAATGTATGTACATTTCTAATCAGTTTGATGGAGCAATTGAACAAGTAGTACGACCGTCAAGAGAACATAATGTTAATGGTGAATCGAACATCTTTGACTATTATCACAAGCAGTTTTATGTGAAGTTCAAGCTCGTTAAAAAATAAACCTAGCAATGAGGAAATGTTCCCCCAGAGTTTAAGCTCAATAAAAAATGAGCCCATCCTCTAGTAGATAACCATTGTGATCATATAATCATCAGATTTTGAGCCTTGGTCATGTTCTTACCATCACCTCCACTCTTTCTAGCCGATCATACACCTCCATTTAATTGTTTACCCCTTTTGAGGAACAGCTGCGACGAGTGATTCTATTAGCCATATTCTTTACATTGCCATGATTCAAAAGTTCCAAACCTTACCTAGAACCAGCGGCTATCTGAAAACATCACTCGTTCCTCAAAAATCAAGTCTCCTTTAAGCTCTTTGCATCTGACTCATGAAATATGAAAATATTGTCAAGCAATTGGCCTCTCTAGCTCGTTAAAGTGATTGGGAGTGCCATCCCTCCTCTAGATTTTAATCTTTTTGGACCTGAGGGATCATTACACAAAAAGATTGAGCACTTGTCTTGTTCGGCTCATTAAAACTATCGAAAAGTCATCCCTTTCATATTATTTTATGTTTTTTCAGACTTAAGCAATTATATTACGAAAAAGGATTACTGGAGTTTCCTTTCCATCTCTTTTCAGACTCTATAAAATTGAAAAGGACTGAGTTATCTTTGTCGCTAAACTCGTTAAAACAATAGCGACAAACTTGTCCATGTAGACAAGAGTGAGTTTCATTGTCACTAGTCTCGTTAAAACGTAGTGACGGGTTTTCCCGAAGGGTAAATTATAGAACAAGAATATGTTATCCTCCTCAAGCTTGACAAAAATAAAGAGGTACTGGTTAGCAATGACTGGGAAAAATTGGGAAGAAAACTTGAAGAAACTTTATTGGTAGCAGGTCGCTCTTGAACATGACACTTTCACTTCATCACCATGATTGAGTTAGGTTGGGTTATTCCGTTCACTGGTCATATCACCACTGATCCTCCATACCATCCATTTTTGGGGTTAATGTTACCAATCCATTTCAGTGTCGCTGATATGTTCAAGAGAAGTCACTCAGAGAATTCACCAACTGTGCTTACATCTCATTCGTTGCAATACCTTCACACTTCATTCTTTCATGACCGCTACCTTGAACCTTGTATCATCAGATCGTTTTCACCTCCACAAAAATCATTTGCTCCGTTTCGTGTCATAGATGTGGGATTCATTAAGGCCCTCCTAGAATGGGTCACTTCTTGTCGAAATTAAGTCATTATCCAAGAAGTTGACTTAGGAACAACCCTTTCAGTCCTTTGAAGCTTGCATGCCTCAATGGCAAGTTTCTCACTTCCGGCGACAGGTTTACACCAATGGCCTTTGACTGGGAGATTTTTCATGGTGTTCGACATCAAATCATGTATTCACACCATGTGAATTGTATGGCTGTACCTTGAGAGTCATCATCATTATTGGTGATTCCTCTCATGCCTGTTAACAACTTACATCATTGGTTGGTAATCAGGCAATGTCTTTCCATGTTCGACACCAGAACATCTATTCACATGGATCGACTTGTACTTCGAGCGAAGATTGAATCAGTTTGAAGACCCCGGATCTAGTTTCATCCATCCGATCTATGATATATTTAGGAAAATAAAGACATCAAATGCACACCATAGCTGCACAGATAATCATCGAAGCTAAGGGATGATGGCTCTACCAGAATCATCAGTCTACCATACAGACGGTTGTCTATCCAATGTACATGAAAATGAATTTATAAAGCTGAGCATGGGAATGCCCGCCTCAACTAGATCATGAAAATATTATGAAGATAATCTATTGTATTTTATCTTATTACAGGTCACCTTCCAGTTCGAAAAACCTTGGATGCTCATGATAAAGCATTTCACTCGACATCAGAAGATTTACAACCTCATTCTTTAAGGGGCAATTGTTATAGATATATTTAGGAACTACAACCCCAATCTCATATGTCCATAAACCAAGGACTTCTAATCCCCTAAAAGTGTTGTTTCATACCCTAAAGGAACAAGGTCAGCTGATTACATCATCTCCCAGAAGTTCTCCCTGAAAAACTACTCAGAACTGGTCAAAACTGGATCATCTCACCTGCTCCATGGCCAGGGTGTGATGCATCTCACGTATTGCACACGGGGGGTGTGATGCATACTGTAAAGCCCTTCTGTAGGGTGTGAAGGGCGAGAGCAGACAAATGGCAGAGGCAATTGGCTAGGTGGAAACCCATAGAATCTTCTAGAAACTGCCCATTTGACACTTGCCTCTCTGAATTTGCCCAAGGATGAGTAAGAGATCATGAAATCTCCAAGTGTAACCAAGAATTAGCAAAGAAATGACACTAATCAAAAACCCAAAAGCTAAGTCACCCACCTGCAAATATCTATATATGTATCCCTCATCCTAGATATTGAGAGGCTGGAATTTTGTATCTTGTAAGGAAGTGTTGTTGGCTTCTCTGTGGAACATCATAGTGTTGGGTGATCTAGCTTTTCATGAGGTGAAGAGGGCTTTCATGCTAGGAGGATGGCGCTAGGTGAGATCAATGGGTTGTAATCCTCTCTTCTACTACTTCTATTAATCAAGCTATTTGAGTTTTCCTCCATATTCTTGTATATCTCAGAATCTCGTATTGATATATGAACTTGTATGGTTAATATATATCTGATCCTATATTGTTTATGGCTATAGATCTCTACGCTTTGATGGTATTATGCTGCTTTGACTCTACAACTATTCTTTGAAGCAAGACAAGTAAGGAAAGAGTGGCAAAGCTCTGTCAAAGGGGAGAGGAAACAAGCAAGGGGCCAAGCGAAAGACTGAGGTTGGTACTCTCTGCTTCTCTCTCATCTATTTCTCATAAAGGAAAACACAAGTGACTTTAGTTTGTTTGTTTCTAAGATAGCTACCCATCTTAGTGGGACTAGCATCTCTGAATGGACACTAGTTTTCTTGATAACACTTCCTGTAGCTGGCCATTCGTACGTGGTTATATATGCATCTGTTGGTACAGTCAGTATTCTCCATTTATTCATTGAATCTACAAACTATTGAGCATTAGTGGTCTAAATCCTTGTAAAGATGAGACTGTTCATGCATGTCTTGAGTAAAAATAGAGTTGAAATGGTTATCTGGCTTGATCCAAACCATTCTCCATTCCAATAGTTTAGAGAACAATATTGAAGATTATATGTTACCAGGCATCTCTGAGCTGCAACCTAGGAGAGTTTCCTGGAGCGATAGTAGGCACAATATATTCCATAGGCATCATAGCTTCTACATCATAGACCAATCTAAAAGATGTATGACCTGTTATTTTTTTGCAAGTAGTCATGTACGCCCATAACACTGCAAGTACGCGTACGTCCAATCATTCTATTATGCGTTGCAAATCTTTGTCGCTGCATTCTTCATGATCTTATTAAAGGCCTCAACCATCCCATTAGCCTACAGATGATATGGTGTTCTTTTCTAATGATAATCCTAGAACTCTTCTGTCAACACGCTGATTGTTTCATTGAGGAAGTGCATAGTGCGATCACTCATCAATACTTTTGGATAGTCGAATTACTCAAAAATGAAATTTATTGTTGTGGCCCATTTACAATCCTTCACAAGATGTTCCTCTGCCCATCGAGTCATACAATCTGTCGTGGTGATGATATAGTATGCACTTATTTTCTTGCATGGGGGTTGAACCGGTCCTACAAAGTCAATTTCCCATTTCTCAAATCGTTGTACTGACACCTTAGATTTCAGTGGTAGCTGATCCCTCTGCAATGGTTTTCTCATTCTCTGACATGCATCACATGCCCGACAATATGCTTTTGAATCTTTATGCAACATAGGCCACCACCAACCTATGCACAAAATCTTTTGTGTCGTTTCCTTTCCTACATAATGTCCTCCTGTAGGCTCTCCATGAGCTTCAGCTAGGATGCTACTTCATTCAAAATCAGGTACATACCTTCGCAGTATCTCATCAGTTCCCATCTTATAAAAATGTCTGGTGATCACCAAAAAATCTTCCACGCACACCACTAGTTCCTTATTTTGTTGATTGGTATATCCTTTTGGAACCGTCCCCGTAGTAAAAAAGTGGATACTATTTGAAAAATGGTTATCTGATTATGCATCAAGTAGCCCTTCCTCCAAATTAATAGGTTCCTCCCCTGTTTCAATTCACGACAAATGGTCAGGTTCTACATTCAACCTTCCTAGCTTCACAATTACCTCAAATTCATATTCTTGAAATAACAATAGCCATCTGCAAATTTCCCCCCAACAAAGGCTTATTGACTAGGTATTTCAAGGAAAAATGATTTGTGTACATCTTGAAATGTCCGCCCAACAGATAGTGTCTTAACCTTTGAAGTGTGTATACCATATTGAATCCTTTGTAGTCTATCATTGAGAAATTCTTCTCAACCTTTGATAATTTCCTTCTCGCGAAGGTTATAGGGTGATCCATCTCTCCTTCACCAACTTGTTTTAGCACTGCTCCCAACGCAATACACGAGGCATCAACATGCACATGGAATTCCTTCTTCAAATCCGAGAAGATTAAGATTGTCATGGTGACCATATTTTCTTTCAATACATCTAGACTGCATTGGCATTCTTCATCCCAAAAGTATGTAGCATCCTTCTTCAACAACTTCTCCATAGGTCCAGTAATCAGAGCATAAGCCTTGATGAACTTCTGATAGTATCCAGTATGGCCCAGCATTGCGCCATATGGAGAAGGACCCAGTATGATAGAAAGAAACTTACCCTATTATGATGGTTTAACTGATGTAGATAAGTTTTTGGATGCCTTTGAAAGAGAATTCCTCGAGTATCATTGCTTCCAAGTGCTAGATTTGGCACTATGCTTGCACGGTGGTGGGGTACACAAAAGGACAACTTTGATGAATGGTGATAGTATCCAGTATGACAGAAAATAGCTCTGTGTTGTAGTATCATTGGATCCAGTAGAAGGACCGTGCTATACTGAACAAGCGAGTGACTATGAAGAAAGTGATGATGACTTGGCTTAGATTTACAAAATAACAACACGAAACCAAGACTATATTAACCCAACAGATGATGGACGAATTGCATGGGATTGGAAAATATCTTGTGCCTTAGATTGACATGAAGAATTGGAGCCTTGGGAGTCGCGACAAACTAGAAGTGATCTATATCTTCAATGAGTTCAACATGTTGAATGGCAGTGGTGGTGGTGGAAATGTGGGTGAAGTTGTATGTTGTAGAGGTGAAATTGTAGGTGGAGTGGATGGATGATGAGTTAGTGGAAAAACCTTCCTTATTAACTGTACAACACTCCATAGTGAAGCCTGTATTGTTCCCTCATCGTCACTCGAAGGAGGCCCAATCAATAGGCTATATTCTGGACCTGTTCTCCCTCGATCTCTTAAAATATTTCCACTTCCCGTAGCTTCGAACATCAAGGTAATGGCATAACCTATTTTTCACACAACAACATCTTAATTCAAGTATTCAAAGATATTAGATAATTATGTCATGGCCCTTTGAAGAATCGTCGCTCTGCTTCGTTGTAGCTAACTGAGGTATAAAATGGGAACTCTGTCACAAATCCTCCTATGACTCGATTAAGCCAGTGATTAGTATTGCACGTGATCTTATCTTCAGAAGCTTCCAACCTCCAAACTAGTTTTGAATTCCACACTATTTAACTGTTATGTCTCCACCTTCCTTGGTCATCTACAAATTTAGATATCCACTCATATAGCTCGATCGAGAATGTGCAAAATAAAATTTCATGTTTTTTTGTTTACAAATATCTGTCCAACGACTATTCTTTTGATAGGCGCGGATTCTTATTTTCCTGCGCCATGAATTCATGGATATTTTTGTCCACCCACTTCTCAATTTCCTTTTTTGTCGGATTCCAGTGATGTGACATCACACATCTCTTTAAGAAGATCCTGATCCCAACAACGAAACAATTTTTTGGCTTAGTGGGTCCTGAACCATGTTCAAAGTTATTTGTGCCAAATAAAACCCTACACTACTAGCCCTTTTGGCATCAACCCGAATAGGGCGGACTGAAATCTCACCCGAAGTAGTATGGGTAGGTGTTGGAACCTAGTTTCTGCACCCAAAGATGAGTCTGATGTCATTTTCATGTCTTAGATATGCCTTCGCATAGATATGTAAGCCCTTAGGGCTTGGTGTTGTAGTTTCCTTCAAATGGCCTCTAGACCTCCATGAAGGTCTACAATTAGCTTTCTACAGACCTTAACAGATATGTTCTCTAATTACACACCTCATAGACTAGCCTCAGATCATAATCCACATAGATGTGCTTAAGTGCTTGATAAAATTAACATAAATTATTATAACCTTCGCATAATACTTAACATGCATTGCATTCAATCAATAAGACTTATCCAGTAGATTCACACATCAATATATCATTATTTTATAAGACATTATCTCATTACAACATATATCACAAACATAAACAGTAGAAGGAAACAAATAAAACATATTAATTTCTCCAACAGTCTTCTTTATTGATCTTCAATACAAGGTTACAGACTCAAGACTTCCCTACGCACTCAACTGCAGGGGTTCACACTCTCAATTGCGGACACTACCATAGGCCTCTGGGCACTCAGCTATAAAGCCTCTTCCTCGTCTAAGACTTACTTCTCTATGTTAACTCTCTAAGACTCCATTTGTCGTTCCCATAGACAAAGGCATAAATTTTCCGTAGACTCCCTAAGACACACCTATTTATACAATCCCATGGTCTACATACCAAGGGTAGATCTCAAAACCGACTCAAAATTTACATAAATGACAACAAAAACCATTTTTGGCTCCTATCTACCTACACACTCCACATCCACAATTCGTGGAGACTTTACATCTTTTTGTCGATATTTACATCAAAACTTGGGTTTTTAACCCAAAACTGACCCAAGGGATCCCATCCCAATAATTGGGTAATCAACTTGAAGAATCATAAGATGACGTTTGAAAAGAAGTCACTCAGGGTTGTAGTGCCACAAGACCCTGTAGAAGGTGTGCATTATACTGAACCTATTCGTGACTATGTAGAAAGTGATGATGATTTGGATTAGATATACAAGATAACAATGCGAGACGAGGATTGGATCAATCCTACAGCCAATGGATGAATTGCATGGGACAGGGATAACTCTTGCACCTTAGACTCAGATGAAGAGCTTGAACACTAGTAGAATTGGTTGCATGAAGTGTCTACACTCCATTGCAATATGATGACAAAATCGTTGAGGTGTGTCTCAACTAAGGTAACAAATCTTCCACATTATGATGGTTTGACTGATGTGGAGTTTTTTTGCGATGAATTTGAAAGAGAAGTACTAGAAGAGCATTGATTCCAGGCACTGGAATAAGCGGTGCGCACTATGCCTGCATGTTAGTGGGGTACGCATAGGGAGAAATTTGATGGATGGAAAAAATACAAGAGAATGATGAAGTTTTGCTAATACTAGAATGATAGAAAAATACAACGGGAAGGATGATCCATGCGATCATTTGGCACAATGGACTAAGGTATGGGGAACATAACCACAATCAAAATGGGTGCACCTTTTCTATCATACATTAGATACCATCCTAATGAACTGGTATCTGGAGATGAAGCATCGCCATGGCACGGTTGAATGGTACATTTTGAGAGAGAATTTTCTATTAACTTTCAGCTTTGAGGATGGGTTTGAGAGCATTGATGAGGTGCTACAAGAAATCCAAGCAGCTATATTCAAAACACCAAAATAACCAGTCGAATGGACTCAACTAGATTGGCTTACACAGCTACGCCATGCGCTAGAATGTTATAATGTGACTACTAAAGAAGGTGAAGATGATCCATGATGTATTAATATTCCATAAATAGAAAGACAACGCAAAGTCGAAGGACTGACGTTAGTGAACCCAGATGTATCAAAACCTTTGAAAACATAGCAAGTAAACATTGGATCTGAAGAAGAGCCTAAGTTCGCGAAGATCAGAGACTATTGGGATGAAGATATGATTGATAAGGTAGTTGAGTTGTTGCGTGAGTACCAGGATTTATTCCCAATGAAGTTTTTTGATTTGATAGGAATCATCAAAGATTTAAGTTTTATGAAGACCACATTGGAACTGGATGCAAAGCCTGTTAGGCAAAGGCCTTATCAGCTAAATCCAAAATATAAAGGTAAGGTGCACCAAGAACTGGATAAGATGTTGGATGTCGGTATTATTGAGCCAGTAGAAAAATCAGATTGGGTAAGCCCAATGGTGGTCCAAGAAAAGAAACAGAAAGACAAAATCCTCATATGCATAGATCTACGGAAGTTGAATGATGCATGTGTGCATGATCAGTTTCCAACACCGTTTACTAACGAAGTGTTAGAGAATGTTGGCGGATAGGAGGCATATTTGTTTTTTGGGATATAGTCAAATAAAGATCATGTCGAAAGATTGTAGAAAAACAACCTTTGCAACTGAGTGGAGTTGCTTTCAATATATAGTTATGCCATTGGATTGAAGAACACACCTACAATCATTTCTCGAGTAGTGATTGTGTTATTTAAGGAGTTTATTCATAAATTCCTGGAGGTATATTTTGCTGATTGGACTGTGTTTGGGTTGGTGAACCGCCATGTTGTGATTCTGCACTTAATGATGGATACCTATCAAAGGTATCATATCGCCCTAAACTTGAAGAAATGTATATTCTATGTGCCCTTTGGAAGTTTTCTTGGCCATTTCATATGTAAGGAGGGATTAATGGTGGACCATGGAAAATTTTAGAGGCGAATGTTTGCCCTTTGGCGAAATTAAGGGGTTTTAAATTTTTAGTGGCCGAATATTTTGTATCATAGTACATTTTTACAAATCACCTCAAATAGCCCACCTTATTTTAAGGGAGAGGGTAAAAAAGGTAAATTTAGCCCTTGAAATTAGGACTTACAACCTTCCATTCGCCCTAATTTTCAAGAATAGGTTTTATTTAAGTGAATCCTATGGGCAAAATACCATATTTGTAAAAGAGGTATGGTAAATTAATAAAAATATAAATAAATGAGAGGTTTGGTAAATAAATAAAACATTTTTTATATTTACTCTGTAAGTCACCTTATATACATGCAAGGATGTAAACAAATAAAAATATAAGTAAAGTGGAGGCATGGTAAATAAATAAAATGTCTTTTTATACTTACTCAAAAGGTATGGTAAATAAATAAAAATATAAATAAACTAGCCGTATGGTAAATAAATAAAACCTCTTTTTATATTTAGTCCATAACCCTCTTTCTATTTATGAAGGCTCAAAAAAGAGGTTTTATTTAAGTGAATCCTATGGGCCAAATACCATATTTGTAAAAGAGGTATGGTAAATTAATAAAAGTATAAATAAACGAGAGGTATGGTAAACAAATAAAACATTTTTTTATATTTAATCCATAAGTCACCTTATATTTATGAACACTCAAAAAATGCGTTATATTTAGGTGAAACCTATGGGCAAAATACTATGGGACAAATACCATGGGCTAGATTATTATTAATACCAAGCAAAAGAACATTCTTAACCCTAAAATTAGTATTAATAAAAATAAAAACGGCACATGGTATTGACCCATGGTATTCACCAAAATGGCACATGGTATTGACCCATGGTATTCACCTAGAATGTAGCCTATTCAAATGGGGGAATGAAACCTATGGGAAAAATACTATGGTACAAATACCATGGGCTAGATTATTATTAATACCAAGCAAAAAAACATTAGTGACCCTAAAATTAGTATTAATAAAAATAAAAATGGCACATGGTATTGACCCATGGTATTCACCAAAATGGCACATGGTA
>APFE030700403.1:0-18408 GCA_000404065.3 Pinus taeda | reverse complement strand
GTAATAGTTATCAGCATCAATATGTTTTCTATACATTACGCACCTTATAACATATGGTCTCTCAGCATCTCCTCTTTCTTTTTCCTTGTAGTGTGTAACACGATGCAAATTATGCTAAACATACATATTTGATGTTTTCTAGTCATTGCACATAGTGATCAATAATTGATAAAGATTCTATGTTTTTTGAATTATCTGGTTCACATTCTAGGACTTTTGGTTTCTTTAATGAATTGTTTTTACCATATATTGTTGAAGTATTAATAAATATATATTTTCTTAAACTAGCATTTAATTGCATTGACAACACTATATATCCACCTTGTTTTGTAGACATCTTGTATAAGTTCTATAAAGATTTTCTAAGCTTTGCAATTGTTTCTATGATATCATAATTGTTACTTTGACACTCAATTTCCACACATTTAAACATCAATGTCATTATTTTATCTACATTTATCATATATGAACTATAATAACTAGTTGTACCATATGAGTAGAGTAGAAATTGAGCATCAATATTTGTGCCACATATTAATAGAATATGTCAAGAAAATATATTAGTCCAAATGTTTGTTGGTTCTCTTTTCAACAAGATTATTCATTGTTTCATAGTACACTGAATTGTATGGACATAATGAGATTCATTTATACCTATTTTTTTCTAGAAAACTATAAAATGTATGTCACATCATGTTCCATATGCTATAGTCCACCAAATTTCACTTTTGTGTTCGCCTTTCCTTTCGTATTTTAGAATTCCATAGGCTCAAATATTTTTGTTCTTGGCATTGGTGGTATTGGAAAATTGAACTTGAAATGCATCTGTTTTCCTTTCCTGCAAGTTCTTATGGGACGATGACATTGAACATTTTTCATATTTGTAGCTAGTTTAGTTTAATTCCAAGACTAGTACTTTTCAAAAAGTTTTCGATTTCAATATTCATACTTGTTCAATATATCAGAGCATTTTAAAACCATATCAATCCATTTTCATGTTGGCTTCCTTGGTTTTGAAATTTTGGTACAAAGAAATAATCAACGACATCACCAATGTACTTGGAATGATGTGAAACTACTTGACATAAAGAATTCATTCTACTTCTGTAATATGGTACATAGGTAATGGGGTCATTTCTTATCAAGGTATAAATATCATCTTTATCTACTTGAATTTTAGTAGATGATTGTTTTCTTAGTGTTTTTGTTGCAAATCCTTTACTAAAGGATACGATATATGTTCATCACTTCCAAACCAAGAAAGGAAAGTGGGTGGACCTATCTATTGGATCATTACATATAAGTTCTTACATAAATGTGAAAAATTGTTCGACGATGTCTGTATTCGTCTATGATCCATATAGGCAATGTTCGATGCAAGAATGCATTTCAAATTTGTCATTTTTTTAACGTCCTTAGTATTAGTTTTTTTTTTATATTTTAACTATCCTTTTCTTATGCTAATCAAAATACAACAGAATACTTGATTTAGGATAACTCACGGTATTTTGTAAATCAAATTAATTATATGATACACAAAATCATGTTCTTGATGCAAAAATTCCCACTTAGCAGTATTGTTATATGTAAAGTTTATCCTAACACTTTATAATTCTTTTCTTCTACAAACTAGTGTGGGAAATTTGATCTACTCTCACCACTTATCCTTCAATATTGCTAAAGGCATATAGAATTCACCTGGACCATTTATTATGTAATTATTACAAAGATCATAAAAACTATATGAATCGCTAAATCGATGTAATAATGTTTTTTTTACCTCCTCCTTTTCAAAATAATCCTTATTGTCATTTCTTTATGTATTTTCATTTGTCTCACATGCATATGCATCATTCTCTTGATCAAGGACTTGTTTCCAATTTTCATTTATTCTAACATTGTCTAGTCTATAGAGTGGAGTTTTACATAATCATCTTAATTCCCTCATGAATTTATGACAATGTATTTTCCCAACAACAAATATGATTTTAAACACAAAATGTCCTTTAATTTCCATGATTGTTGGGTAGTGGATCCCCCCATAGCGAATTTTTGGGGCTTGAAGCCTGAAATTTGGTCAAATGAAATGTAAGACCCCACAAAATGCGGGCGCTGAGCACAAGAGACTAGGGTTGTCTGCCCCAGAATATTGTAATTTAGTATAGAATGTGTCGGCCTACCCATGGTCTGCGGACCATGGGAATGTATAAATAGAGTAAGGCTCTAAGTGTAGAAGGTAGTTTAGTCTTGAGTTCAAGTGATATGGGTTTTTGAATGTGATATTCACTCTGAGTCTATAAGTTTGAGTCTTGGGTTGTACGGGTAGGAAGAGGCTCTGCAGCTATGTGCACGGAGGCTTGGAAAAGTCTGCAGCTGTGTGTGCGGACCACTGTAGCTGAGTGCGTAGGGTGGAGTTGGGATTGTAACAAAACAAATGTTTAATAAAAGCTAAGTTCATTTGGAACTATTGTGCATCTATTTGCAGATTTGTATATTTATGCTTCTATTATATGTTTATGCATCACCTTACAGTTTATGATTGTGCGCATTGGTTATGAATATTGAAAGATTAGTAAGAATAGTGGGCCCACAAAATTAAGTTAAGATCTATAATAATAATGTAGTCAGGTTAAAGGATTTGGACCGTGCCTCTTTGCACTCTTTACAGAGCTACGCAAAGGTTAGACAGATACGCGAAGCAGTGTGAGTGTGCAGGCTCAGTTCGCGAACTTCCTAGACTTCATCAAGACATCCCTAGGGTACGAAATGCTGGCTCTAGCACACTCCCATATTACCTCAGGTGAGACCTCAGTCCGCACTTCATGGACTATTGCTAAAAGGGCCGGTAGTTTTGGGATTTGTTCGGCTAAATCACTTCTGAACCTGGGTCAGGCCCCAACAAGCCAACAAATGGTTTCATTGCCAGGACCAAGATCTTCCTAAGGGGTGTCTGATGTTAGAACATTAGAATCCTACAAAGAAGGAAATTGAAGATTGGTTGGACCAGACGCTTCATGAGTTTGTGACACAGGAAAATAGAACTCCACAGATATCCAAGAAGAGGTGGCTGGATCACTACGTATATATACAAATCCACGAGATCTTCTTTATGTCCTTCTCTTCAAAGCTATATGATTGATCACAAGGTTAGCCGACAACCAGGGAAGGTATAAGCATGATCAACTGATAGTGTAAGCTCTGGAATTAGTATGTAGACTGGAGGCATCAAAAGATAAGATAACATGGTGTTATAGACATATTTGGGCACTGTAACCCAAATCATATATGTCCATAAACCAACAACTTATGAGTCCCTAAAAGTGTTGGTTCATACCCTAAAGGAACAAGGTCAGCTGATTACATCATCTCCCAAAAGTTCTCCATGGAAACCTGCTCAGAACTGGTCAAAACTAGACCATACAGACTGCTCAGTGCCAAAGGGTGCGATGCATCTCACCCGCCACATGCAAGGTGGATAATCTTGGCATCTTCCAGAAACTTCTCCTGTGACACTTGCCTCTCTAAATTCACCCAGGGATGAGTAAGAGATCATGAATCTCCAAGTGGAATCAAGAACTATCAGAGAGAAGACACTAATAAAAAGCCCAGAAGCTAACTCACCCCCCTGCAATCATGTATATATGGATCCCTCATCCCAGAGATCCAGAGGCTGGAATTTTGCATCTTGTAAGGAAGTGTTATTGGTTTCCTAGTGGAACGTAATAGTGTTGGGTGATCTAAGCTTTTCATGAGGTGAAGAAGGGCTCTCATTCTAGGAGGATGATGTTGGGTCAGATCAATGGGTTGTAATCCTCTCTTCTAATCTTTATACCAATAAAGCTATTCAAGTTTTCCTCCACATTCTTGTATGTTTGATGATATATGCATTTGTGTGGTAAATATATATCTGGTCCTATATTGTTTATGATTGTAGATCTATGTACTTTGAAGGTATTATGATGCTTTGACTTTACAGGTACTCTTTGAAGTGGGGTAAGCAACGAAGGGGTGGCAAAGATCTATCAGAAGGGAGAGGGAACAAGAAAGGGACCAAACGAAAGATAGAGGTTGGTATTATTTGCTCCTTTCCTATCTACTTCTCATAAAAGAAAATGTAAGTAACTTTAATCTGTTTGTTTCTAAGATAGCTACCCGTCTTAGTGGGACTAGCAGCTCTGCATAGACACTAGATTTCCTGATAACAAAATGGCGACTCCACTGGTGAGCGAATAGCTTGTTTGCTTGTCTATATTTGTTTGCTTTATAAATGACAGATGGAGCCTGAAGTCAAGCCAGCTAGCCTTTGAATTGCATTTGCTATGCAAGTGCAAAGTAGATCAATTCTGCTTCAGTTTATCTCCGGGTTTTGTTTATAAGCTAAACAATTGATTTGCAAACATCCTAACTTCCCTGCTATTGGCTCAAGTAACCTCATTAGATCATCCCCTGTGATTGGTCTTTACTGACTATCATTAGCTCAGCCTAAATCCCTGAACTAAGCTGCAAACAGTGACCAAGAACCAAGTTGAAGTCTCATCCCTGGACCATCGCACCTTCTCCTCTTGTGAATCTGGATGCATCGCACCTCCCGTGTGCAATATATGGGATGCATCGCTCTTTCCCTGTGTTACAGGTGCGATGATCAAATAAGACTTTTTCTGCTTCCAGATTTTGGTTTTTTGTTCACTCTCTTCAACTTTATTCAGGAGTTTTACTATCTATGATCAGTATACCACTGTGGAAACTCCCTTCCTTTGCATGATTCAGCCTCCATTGTACAAAGAACTATAAATGTTTTTATGTATTGTTCACCATTTACGGTTTTCCTTTACAAATAAGTAGCGTAATCACACCGTCGTCTTTTGATTTGGAAGTTTCTTAAGTGTCATTTTCAGTCAAAGAAAAGAATCCTATTGTTCTTGATGGTTGATCACATTGTTACTCTTTTATTTGATTTGAATTAATAGTTTTTCAAGCGTCGAAAGTAGTTTTCAATTCAAAATTGCAAAGTGTCATCATTATCTTCCTTTTTTCTTTTGAAGAGAAAATCATTAGTACTATCACTTGAAACAATTCAGATTTGTACTTCGCATTCTTTTTGTTATTCACAAATGAAGAAAGAAGAAAACGAATACATGCATGTGCATTTTCATTTAGACTGCTTGTTGATTTTGATTTAGGACAGTGCATCTAGTGTGTGCTCTATGCTCTATGTTGAAAGAATCCCGCTTCTCTTTCCATAGTAGCTAGGATTTTCATTGCAAAAATAAGATTAAACGATTATTTATCATCTTAGATTGCATTTTAGGAATTGTATATCTACATCACACGATGAACCTGAAAGGAAAAGTTCTTAATAAAGATCAACTGTAAAATAAATTCAATGAACATAAAAATGCTTTGGAACCTAACACACAACATTTAGAAGTCTAGTCTAGAGACGTATTCCGACGTCATAAAACCTGGTAACTATCACTTTCATTGTAGATTGGGTGATTCCTGCTCTTTGAGATGACAAGTGCTAGTACAGACTTGTGCTCCCACGTACCGTCGAGTATATATTGGGAGAAAATAATAGGCTATATCCTTTATCCTTAGGAAGCCATGTCTGTCACCCTATCGATCGCAATGCACTGAGCACAACATTCGGGAAGATTGACTACCGTACTGTAAAAAGTATTCTGCAATTTTGTGATTGGTTTTGTAATCCCTCTGTCTAGATTTCCAGAGTAGTCTCTTTCATTCCTTGTTAGAATCCTTAAAATCAAAGGTCCATCTGAGCACTTGTCACTTCAGGCTCATTAAAAATCAAAGGCGACTAGAGTCATCTTTAGCTTTTTCTCGACTCTTAAAAATTGAAAATGTAGGTTGTGTCAAAGCGTTAAAATTTATTTTAATCAGAATAACATCACTGTTCCTTCATTGGTCTTAGGTTGAGAAAAATGGAGTCCGCCAACCAAGGATTTCCCCTTGGAGGAAATCCTAGTTCTTTCTCTTCTTGGGGAGATTTTGGTGGACCTCATACAACCACATTGTCCCTCCCGGTACTGAAAATTGGCTTTCCAATATGGCTCTTATCGACCTTTGTCATTCAAACCACTGTGATTCCTGAGCATTCAAGTCAGCAACTAGATGATACTAGAGTTAACCCCAACCTTCTGCTTCATTTGTTTCTCCCTCCCCACCTTCCTCTTCACTTGGTGAAGCTGGTAAAGCTAAAAAACAAGTAACTGAGAAGAAGAAGAAAGGGAAGGAGAAGAAGAAGAAGGAGCCAAAGGCAAAAAGGGGCAACCATGCATCATCTAGAAAAAATCCACATATTGCACCGTCAAAACCTAAATCTCCATGTGTCATTTGCAAAGGAGACCACTATCATTGAGATTGTCCTTGCATCCCTCGGATCTTAAGGGACTGGTCTCCTCATTTGCACAATCTGATGTCGTCAACCTCTGACGATCATGTTGAGAGTACACCATCAACTAGTGAAAATGAAGTCTCTAGGCAAAAAGGAAAATATAAATTTCCTTGTAGACTGTGTGAAGGTGATAATGCCATCCACCGTTGTCCCTTCTTAGACAAAGCTAAAAAAGTCTTGGATAACTGTCCTACTTCACCGCTACAACTTCCTCCTTGGTACAAGAAACTCACCGAGTCCATCGCTAGTTCAAAATTTGACCGGCACACCTTTGTGGCCAGTCGAAGCATCTATCATTGAAGATAAACCTTCTGAGTCAACACCGGACCAAAGTCAATAGGTCGAGATGGAAATTGACCCAGTCTTGTCTTCGGAAGGTCCATCTTCAGATGATATAGTCACCGAAGAGAATGAGAACAACACCATTCAGATTATTTTCGTAAACACAGACTCCGATGAACATAGGGGAAATCTACATGTTCCTTTGTCATAGGAAGGAAATTCATCAGAGTCGTATCCATTCATTTATTTGGTCCCACCTCCAAGCAGCCTAGTTATTTCCTTCGATTGGAATCTACTAGGCAGACCCCATTTACCATCGAATTTACCATTACGAATCATTGTACAAGCTTACAGAATGGTCATGGTCGGTACTATCATAGATGAAGGGGCTTTTGTGAGTATCATTTCTTCAACTGCTTAGAAAGTGATTGGTTCACCATCGCTTCTACCTGAGATGAGAAATCTAACAGTCTTCGACAAAGGAACAAGTCAACTGTTAGGGATCCTTCCAAGTTTGCCTATAATTTTGAGAAGGAAAACCATTTATCTGAATGTAATGGTAGTCCAAGGACCTTTAGATTATAATCTACTCCTTGGGCATGACTATATTTATAGCATGGGCATGACTATATTTATAGCATGGGAGCCATTGTCTCCTCACTCTTTCGAGTAATGTGTTTTCTGCATGAAGGTCGAGTGGTCGAGCTCATAGACCAGCTTTCATTCCCTAGCTCACACATAGCTAATAGTCAAATGCCATCCCTAACTGGCCTTTTCATGTAAGGAATGTCTCATCAATCTCCAGTCTGTCCACCTAAAGAGTGCTAGTAATTCAGTGGCCATGATTGAAACCTAGGGGGCATGCACCTTGGTCTGCTTCAGCAGGGAACCTTTGGGTATAGGGTAGGTTTCCATGAAGGATATATGACTAGTCTGACACCCCTCCATTTACAGAAATGGGATTAGACCAGAATAAGATTCCCTCATTAAGGTTAGGTTGTTGGAGCTAGAATCACCTTTTTCCAAATGCACTAAGGTGGGGAAGTGTTTCTGTCTACTATGCGGATGGAGACTATCGTGCAAATGTGAGAACTTCTATATGGTAGCCTGGAAACTCAATTTCACTATACTTGGGGGCATGCAAACTTTTTTGCATGCAAGTGAAGAGTGACCATTTATTTTCTTAGTTTGTAGATTCTCAAACCTTTAAAATTGTAGGGTTGGTCATTCCTAGCTTACATAAAGAAAGGATACGGAGCAAAGTTTTGAATGGTGCAAGCTCCTTAAAAATTGAACCTATCGGTGAGACATCCTTATTATACGACTGGCACAAGCAGTTTTATGCAAAGTTCAAACTCATTAAAAATTAAACCTAGGAAATGAGCATATGTTCTGCTAGAGTTTAAGCTCTTTAAGAAATGAACCAATATCTGGTAAATAACCATTGTGAATGCATTATCATCAGCTTTTGAGCCTTGGTCATGTTCTTACAATCACCTCCACTCTGTTTTAGTCGATCATACGCCTCCATTTGATTGTTTACCCTTGTGAGGAACAACTGCGACGAGTGATTCTGTTCGCCATCCTTGTAACATTGTCGTGATTGGCAAATTCCAAACCTTAGCTGCTAACCGAAAATATCACTCGTTCCTCAAAAAACGAGTCCCCTTTAAGCTCTTTTCATCTGACTCGTAAAATATGAAAAGATTGCCGAGCAATTGGTCTCTCCAGCTCGTTAAAGCTATCGAAAGTGATATCCCTCCTCTAGATTTTAATCTTTTTGGACCTAAGGGATTATTACACAAAAAGATCGAGCACTTGTCTTGTTCGACTCATTAAAATTATCGAAAATTCAGCCCCTTCATATTATTTTATACTTTTTCGGACTTAAGGGATTATATGACGAAAAAAGGATTACTGGAGTTTCCTTTCCGTCCCTTTTCAGACTCTCTAAAATTGAAAAAGGACCAATTTGTCTTTGTCATTAAACTCATTAAAACCAATAGCGACAAACTTGTCTATATAGACAAGAATGAGTTTCACTGTCGCCAGGCTCATTAAAACATAGCGACGGGTTTTCCCGAAGGGAAAATTATAGAAAAAGCATATGTTATCCTCCTCAAGCTTGATAAAAATAAAGAGGTATTGGTCAGCAATGACTGGGAGAAATTGGGAAGAAAACTTGAAGAAACTTTATTGGTAGTGAGTCACTCTTGAACATGACACTTTCACTCCATCACCATGATTGAGTTGGGTTGGGTTATTCCATTCACTAGTCATATTACCATTGGTCCATCGTACCATCCATATTTCATATTAATGCTACCAATCCATTTCAGTGTCACCGATATGTTCAAGAGAAGTCAATCAGAGAATTCACCAACCCAACTTGTGTCTCACCCACTGCAATACCTTCACCCTTCATTCTTTCATGACCACCACCCTGAACCCTGTATCATCAGATCGTTTTCACCTCCACAAAATCATTTTCTCTATTCCATGTCGTAGATGTGGGATTCATTATGGCCCTCCTATGATGGGTCACTTCTTGTCGACGACAACTCATTATCCAAGAAGTCGACCTAGGAACAACCCCTTCAGTACTTTCAAGCTTGCATGCTTCAATGGTAAGTTTCTCACTTCCGGCGATAGGTTTACATCAACGGCCTTCGACCGAAAGATTTTGCGTGGTGTTCAACACCAAGTCCTTGTTAACAACTTACATCATTGGCTGGTAATCAAGCGATGTCTTTCCATGTTCGACTCCAGAACATCTTTTCACATGGATCGACTTGTACTTCGGTTGAAGATTGAATGAGTTTGAAGACCCCAGATCTAGTTTCATCCATCTGGGCTGTGATATATTCAGGAAAATAAAGACATCATTGCTACACAAATGATCATCCAAATCAAAGGATGATGACTCTATCAAAATCATCAGTCTGCCACACAGACGGTTGTCTGTCCTATGCACACGAAAATGAATTTATAAAGCTGAGCATGGGAATGCCCACCTTAGCTAGATCATGAAAATATTATGAAGATAATTTATTGTATTGTATCTTATTACAAGTCGCCTTCTAGTTCGAAAAACCTTGGATCCTCATGATAAATCATTTCAAACGACATCAAGAGATTTTCGAACTCATGCTTTAGGGGGCAACTGTTATAGACATATTTCGGCACTGCAAACCCAATCATATATGTCCATAAACCAAGGGCTTATGAGTCCCTAAAACTATTTTTTCATACCCTAAAGGAACAAGGTCAGCTGATTACATCATCTCCTAGAAGTTATCCATGGAAAACTGCTCAGAACTAGTCAAAATTGAACCATACAGACTGCTCAGTGCAAAGGGTGTGATGCATCTCACCTGCCACATGCAAAAAGTGTGATGCATACTGAAAATCCCTTCTATATGGTGCTATGGGCAAGAGTAGACAAATGGCAGAGATAGTTTGCAAGGTGGATGACCTTGGAAACTTCTAGAAACTTCTCCTATGACACTTGCCTCTCTAAATTCACCCAGGGATGAGTAAGAGATCATGAATCTCCAAGTGGAATCAAGAACTATTAGAGAGAAGACTAATAAAAATCCCAGAAGCTGACTCACCCCCATGCAATCATCTATATATGGAACCCTCATCCAAGAGATCCGGAGGCTGGAATTTTGCATCTTGTAAGGAAGTGTTGTTGGTTTCCAGGTGGAACATCATAGTGTTGGGTGATCTAAGCTTTTTGTTAGGTGAAGAAGGGCTTTCATGCTGGGAGGATGATGTTGGGTTAGATCAATGAGATGTAATCCTCTCTTCTAATCTTTATATCAATAAATCTATTCAATTTTTCCTCCACATTCTTGTATGTTTGATGATATATGCATTTGTGTGGTAAATATATATCTGGTCCTATATTGTTTATGATTGTAGATCTTTGTACTTTGAAGGTATTATGTTGCTTTGACTTTACAGGTACTCTTTGAAGCGAGGTAAGCAAGGAAGGAGCGGCAAAGATTTGTTAGAGGGGAGAGCGAACAAGCAAGGGACCTAGAGAAAGATCGAGGTTGGTATTCTTTGCTCCTCTTCTATCTACTTCTCATAAAGGAAAACGTTAGTAACTTTAATCTGTTTGTTTCTAAGATAGCTACCCGTCTTAGTGGGACTAGCAGCTCTACATAGACACTATATTTCCAAATAACATGTGGGCCATAAACCATTGGCTCGACTAGATAATAGGGGGATTTGTCACTATATTTGTGATAGACTCAACTATAAGCTATAGTGAAGTAGAAAAATGTTTTCTCAAGGGACCGTGAGGTAAGTACATTAAATCTTTAAATACCTAAATTAATATTTTGTTATGTGAAAAATGGGTGGTGTGAATACATTAATGATTAGAATGATGCAAAGTGGAAAGGTCTACAAAGGTATCAAATGGTTATGAAACAGTCCTTTAATTTCACCTCTGTGAATAAGCGAGGAAGAGTGCACTCGGGTTTCTCTAAGGAGTGCGGTCAGTTTAATAAGACAACACATTTTGCAGTTATAACCTCCATTCACGCCATGACCCGCTTCACCTTCTTCACCCCCATCATCACCCACCCCACCTACACCACCCCCATAGTTCAACATGGCGAGTGCAGTTAAGCTACCGCTATTCAGAGGAGTAGGAAATAAGGACACAAATCAGTTCTCGTTCGTCGTAAGAGCAGTGTGGGAAGCACAAGCGGTTACAGACAATAACATTAAGAAGGTTGCACTAGTGAGTTCATTGAAGGATCATGCATTGACACAGTATAACAAGCACTCAACTGATCACCCGAATATAGGAATAACAGAGATCCAGAATGCACTAAATAGAGAATTCAGCCAGCTAAAATCAGAGATGCAGTCAATCATCGGATTTAAGGAGATCGTGATGCATCCAGGTGAGACACCCTAGGATCTGGATTAGAGGCCGAAGAGTATGATCCACAAGGCTAATATGATGCTAATGGATGTGCAGCACCATGCGTGGTTTGTAGTGTCTTTGACAACCCACCTGAGGATGATGTTGTCGCAGCAGAAGCCTTCAAACTAGGCTGAAGCATTGGAAATGACAATGAGGTTCCATGAAATCCTGATACAAGATCCAGGGCTAGGATTTCAACATATTCATGCGCAGCTACAAAATATCTGCCTGGAAATGCAGGGCTTGAAGCAGGATAGGGTACCGCAGCCTGAGGTGCACGAGGAAATGCGGTGTATAAAATGCAAAGGCTAGGGCCACAATAAGGATCATTGTCTAGTATTCGTGAACAACTTGGGAGGAGGGGGGCCCATGTCACTGAGAATGGAGGAACAAGCAGGGTGGAGTGTGACAACCTCACTATGGTGAGCGATATACCAGACAGGAGGAAAGCACAAGGCAGACAACTGTCATCTATTGCAGAAATATACCCAGACTCCACAGCAGCTGTTTTGTAACTTTTTTAGATCGGTGGGCCACAATGAATGTACTTGTCACAGCTATGAATTAATGATGGAGCATACCCCAACATATAGAATGCAGATGGAAATGTGAGGCCTCGACCTAGCCGCTGGGATGGCACACACTGGATTTCAGGGCCGGGGTTGAGGACAAGGAGGAATGGGGCCAGGAATGGGCCAAGGACAACTAATCTGTTACAATTGCGAAGGACCAAGGCACTACGCTTGCGATTATACCAACCCAATGAGAGTATCTTGATCGTATTGTGAGCAGTTTGATCATGAAATGATAGATTGTCCTACGTTGATCGCACAGATGCACGAGAAAGGGATACTATAGCCAACTCTGACTCAAAATATACAAATGATGAGGTCTGAATTGTGTGAAGAAGACCCCAACATGAACATGATGCTCAAAAGTGGCGCAACCACATGGGAAGATAAAGGGAAGCAGCCTGAGGAAGATACATGGGTTCGCAAGGCTCGTACAAAGGAACCTGAGTTTGACTTGGAACACACAAAGGAAACATTTATGGAAGCTAAGAAGAGCTTCGCAGAGGCCTCTACTTCAGGTATTAAGGATCAACCAGAGACAAGGATGGATGCTTCTATTCTAACTGCCTTTAGAGGCAGGCATGAAATTAATAGGCGATAATAAGGCGGTTAAAGGACTACAAGAGTTGATAACTATGTGTGCCAGATCAGGGGAACTGCGCATAGTCTGGAAACTAGGAAATCATACATTGTGCACTGGGAGGGAGATGAGATTGACGACACAGATTGTTGAATATGAAATGGAACAAGTAATCCTAGACCTAGGGTCCGATGCGAATGTGTTACCAAAATAGACATGGGAACGTATGGGAAAGTCCACATTATAGTAGTCCCCTATTCAATTAAAGATGGCGAACCAACAAAAGATCTTGCCCATGGGAAGGTTGTAAGGGGTAATAATGGACATCGAAGGTGCGAGCACGCAGATGGACTTTGAGGTAATAGAGATTGTTGATGACAGTAACCCTTACCCCGCGTTGCTAGGAATAGACTGGGCCACTGATATGAATGGATTCATCAACCTGATAAAAAGTCCCTTTGTGTAGTAGTTCCGCTAGATCCGGCTGAAGGTGCGCACTACATCGAACTTGTGCACGACGATGAAAGTGACAATTAACTAGATTTCATTTACTAGATAGCACCACAAAACCAGGATTGAGTGAACCTGATAGTAGATGGGAGAATCTCATGGAAGCACGACAGTTCCTATACTTAGATTCAGATGAAGAGATAGAATGCCAACAGAATCGGTTGCACGAAGTGACAACACTGAATTGTAACACAATGATTAGATCACTGCAGTGCGTGATGACTAAAGCAAGAGAACTGCCAACCTATGATGGGGTGACAAGAGTGGATGAATTCTTAGACAAATTTGAAAGTACAGTACCAGAACAGTAGCAGTACAGTGTGATGGAATGGACGTTGCATGCAACACCTGCATGATGGTGCAATACACACCAAAAGAATATTGGAAACTGGCACGAATGTAGAAGACGAATGTGCTTATAGTTTGGAAGTCCCCAACGTCGAACGCGAGCCAGGTAGCCAAGACGAGGCAGTCTATGTGCCCACCTATGTTGATGGGTGTAGTCGTGTGTTGTGCAAGCACGTCCTGGACTGAGGATCCAAAATGAAAATCCAATGCAGCAGCAAGAAAAGTGACAAATACTCCATGTTATAGCCTTCACAAAGCTATGGAGAATCATGAACAAAGTCTACCAGACGGGAAGAGCTGATTGGGACTAGTGCATACTGGAAATCTAATAGGCCTATAGGACCATGTACAAGAACCAGAGTGTGGAAATGGTTCCGAAGGCAACGAGTAGAGTCAAGGCCATAGTGGTGGGAAAGAATCCCCATGCAATCACTCCGATAATTGCGACAACGCACAGGGACCAGAGCAAAGAGATTAGGCATTCACACAAGGACGAACATATGGAGATTCGAGAAGCCATACTAGGTTCATTTATGTCACGTGGTAGTGTAATTTCAATTCGATATATGTCAGTAGATACATTGATTAGTTCACTAGTCAATGTTAATTTTGGTTTCTTAAAACATTGTCTAAGGTCTTGTATTCGCAGAAATGGTAATCACAATGATATCAATCATTTATCCAATTCATAAATTTCTTTCACTATGGAAACTTGTCTATTACGGATAATTTTCCCTAGGGATGAAAATTTGATAACATTTCATTCTCTAGTTCCTTTCTGTATTTTTCCATACGCACTTAAATTTTGACACAATATTGATTTTCTTTTCTATGACATATATTTGAAAAAAGGTTTCTTTGCAAATTAGAAATGACATAGGAAAGTCTTGTATTTTTTTAAAGTATTGTCATTCAACATTGTTTCAAATGTATAATCAAACATCTGTAATGATTCTTTGTGATCATTAGCAAATATTCTATCATGTATTGACATTCGTCATTTCGATCTTCGTGTAATTTAAATTCTTTAGATAGAATTTTTGTTTGTTATGTATTTTTTGAGTCCATGCAATGAAGAATGTGGTCTTTTGCTTACATTAACATACCTTATATTAAGTTCCTTACTATATTCATTAATGTCCATGTTCTTAGATCTAGAATTTAATGGCTTGCATAGTTTTCGAAGAACACTTGTTACAAAAATGTTGTTGTTTCTTATATGTTTTTAGTTGATGCATTGATAGTCACGGTCTCTTATTTTCATTGATAAACTCTACTTCAATTTCTATGCCATTTTCATTCACTTCCATGTTTTTGAAGTCATGCATGTTAATACCACTATGTTGATTATTAGATTATTCTATATATTTTTTTCGTTAACTACTTCAATAGGAAATGATTTTTTTTTATAGTATCTCTTTGTGAGGTTCATAATGAAAATAGCTTACACTCATACCAAATTGAATGATTTGGAATATTGTTTCATGCTTCTCGAATCCATGAAATTCAGACACAATACACAGTGTTAGCAAACCATATGCATATAGTTATTTTCAAGATATATTGTATTCAGTCATAAACCAAAAGGTCGTTGTTTATCTTCTGTTTTTCATATGGAATTTCTAATTGTTATATCCTTACCAATCTTCTATTCCAAGAAATTTCTTAATTACATGTTCATTCATGTATTTTTCTATGTAGTTTAATGCAAATGAACCATTACACGTCATTACATTAAAAAAAGTCTGTGCAATTATGTGTCATAAAATAGGGAAAATCATACTCATTCTTCATTAATTGGCATCTTGTTTCAAAACAAATTTCACCATAAATACTCATGAACACATAAACTGTCTTAAATTTATGTATGCCCATTTTTTTCTATATGTTATGTTTGTTCAAATGTTGTTATATTTATTATAGGTTCATGATTAGTTCCTATTGTACATATTTTATTTCACAAGAGTGGTTCAAAATTTCCAATGATTGTTTTATCACTATGGATTAATACGTCATAAATTTTGTTCACACAAATATGAATTAAAAAGAAAATTGTTTTTCACTATTTTATTTGACCAAATCCTTATTGTTATACAGGAATAGTGTCCACATGGATGCTGCTATTCCCACTAAGATGGGTGGCTATCTTAGAAAAAGACAATCAAAGTCTATTATTGATTCCTTTTATGAAAATAGATGAGAGGAGAACCAAGAGGACCAACCTGAGTCTTGCGCTTGATTTCCTCTCCTTCTTGATAGAGTTTTTCTGCTTGCTCTTTGTCTTCTCAACTTCAAAAGGACCTGTAGAATCACAGCAACATACTACTATGCAAGAAACGAGGATCTAAGTTGATAAATAATGCAGGATCAGATGTGCATTAACCATATACAAGCATATATAAACAAGTAAACAAGAATATGGAAGGAAACAAGAATAGCTTTATTCAGATGAAAAGTAGTAAGAAGATTACAACCATGTGCTCTGACCCAGCATCATCCTCCAGCTAAGAAGCCCTTATTCACCTCAAGCAAAGCTAAATCACCCAACACTATGAATGTACAACAGAATACCAACAACACTTCTCTATAAGTTACAAAATTCCAGCCTCTGGATCTCTGTGATGAGGGATCCATATATAGATTATTACAGAGAGGTGAGTCATCTTCTGGGATCTTGATTAGTGTCTTCTCTCTGATATTTCCTTCTTCCACTTGGAGAATGATGATCTCTTACTCATCCCTGGTCGAAAATGGAGTGGCAAGTGTCAGAGCAGAAGCTTCTGGAAGATTCCATTATCTTCCACCTCGCATTTTTGTCCCTGCCATTTGTCCATTCCCGATCATCGCACCCTACAGAGGAGAAAAATAGTATGCATCACACCCTGTACATTGGGAAGGTGATATGCATCGCACCTCTGCATTGAGCTTTCAGTATGGTCCAGTTTTGACCACTTATGAGCAGTTTTCAGTGGAGAACTTCTGGGAGATGATGTAATTAGTTGAACTTGTTCCTTTAGGCAGTGAAGCAACACTTTTAGGGACTTAGGAGCCCTCAATTTATGGACATTTTTGATTTGGGTTGAAGTGCCCAAAAATGTCTATAACAGTTGCCCCCTAAAGCATGAGGTCGTTAATCTTTTTTGATGTCAGGTGAAATGCTTTACTATAAGGATCCGAAGTTTTTCCGAGCTGGGAGGTGACCTGTAATAAGATACAATACAATACATTATTTAGACAACATTTTTCATGATCTAGCTGAGGCGGGCATTCCCATGTTTAGCTTTATAAATTCATTTTTCATGTACATAGGACAGACGATCGTCTGTGTGATAGACTGATGATATGGACACATCATCCTTTGATTTGGATGATCATCTGTTCGGCAATCATGTACACTGGATGCTTTTATATTCTTGAATATATCGTAGCCCAGATGGATGAAACTAGATATGGGGTCTTCAAAACTCGTCCAATCTTCACTCAGAGTACAAGTCGATCCATGTGAAAAATGTTTTGGAGTCGAACATGGAAAGACATCGCCTGATTACCAGCCAATGATGTAAGTTGTTAACAGGTGCAAGAGGAATCACCAATAATGATAATGACCCTCAAGGTACTACAGTACAATTTACGTGGTGTGAAAAAGGACTTGGCATTGAACACCACGCAAAATCTCTCATTCTAAGGCCATTGATGTAAACATGTCGCTGAAAGTGAGAAACTTGCCATTAAGGCATGCAAGCTTCAAAGTACTTAAAGGGTTGCTCCTAAGTCAACTTCTTGGATAATGAGTTGATGTCAACAAGAAGTGACTCGTCGCAGGAGGGCCTTAATGAATCCCACATCAACGACACGAAACGAAGAAAATGATTTTGGAGGTGAAAACGAACTGACGATATAGGGTTCAGGGTGGCGGTCATGAAGGAATGAATCATGAATGTATTGCAGTGGGTGAGACATAGGTGAATTTTCTGAATAACTTCTCTTGAACATATCGGTGACACTAACGATGGATTGGTAGTGTTAACCCCAAAGATGGATGGTGTGACAGACCAATGGTGAAGACCTGTGAACGGAACAACCCAACCCAGCATGGATGCGGAAGGAAAGTGTCATTTTCAAGAGCGAGTTGCTACCAATAATGTTTCTTCTTGTTTTCTTCCCAATTTTCCCCAGTCAATGCTGACGAGTACCTCTTTATTTTTGTCAAGCTTGAGGAGGATAACATATTCTTGTTATATAATCCACCCTTCGAGTGAACCCGTCGCTATATTTTAGCGAGTCTAGCGACAGTGAAACTCGTTCTCGTGCTGTTGGATGATTTTGTCGCTATTTGGTTTTAATGAGTTTAACGACAAAGATAACTCGGTATCTTTCAATTTTAGAGAGTCTGAAAGAAACGGAAAGAAGACTACGAAGATTCTTTTTCGTTGTATCATCCCTTAAGTCTGAAAAAGCGTAAAATAATACAGAAGGGATGAATTTTCGATAGTTTTAACAAGCTGAACAAGACAAGTGCTCAATCGTTTTGTGTAATAATCCCTCAAGTCCAAAAAGATTAAAATCTAGAGGAGGGATAGCACTTCTGATGCTTTTTAACGAGCTGGAGAGGCCAATCGCTCAGCAATCTTTTCATATTTTATGAGTCAGGTGGAAAGAGCTTAAAGAAGACTCGTTTTCGAGGAACGAGTGATGGTTTCGGGTAGTAGCTGATTCCAGGTAAGATTTGGAATTTTCCAATCACGGCAGTGTT
>APFE030700401.1:25517-64319 GCA_000404065.3 Pinus taeda | reverse complement strand
GTGATAGCAAATACACTAAAGGTCACAAGTGTGCCGAAAATAAATTATTTTACATAGATTGTGAAGAGGAGGAAGAAAATGAATAATAAATGTCAAAAGAAGAGGATATACACCAGGAACCAAGCCTAGAGAAAGAGGACCATATCTTGTAATGCATTGGCATGAATTACCACTCCTCAAACTCTCAAGATAGAGGGACATATCAAGAAGAAAAAGGCAATATTGTTTATATTTTTCAAGTGATGGTTGAAAATGGAGGAACCATAAATTTCTCTAGAAAGTGCCATAATACCAAGCTATCAATGGGAGAATATGTATTGAATATTCCAATGCTTTCCATTCCAATGGTTGGTTCTAATGTTGTACTAGGAGTCCAATGGTTACAATATTTGGGTATGATAGCTTTTACTTTTCAAGGACTTTTCTTGAATTTTTTTGGTAAGGGAAGGAAGTTGAATCAAAGGGTATCACAGGGAAACCAGGAAAGGTAATCAACTCTAATGGCATGAAAAAGATTCTAAATAAAGAACAATAAGGTGTAATTGCACAATTATGTTCATTAGAGGTTCCCACATAGTAATCATCTATTTCTCCAGATCTCCAACAAGTCTTGGACAATCATTCCAAGGTATTTGAGACTTCCTAAGGCCTCCCACCTATTCGTGGTTATGATCATGATATTCATTTGATTCCAGGAAGTGTTCCTTTAAACATCAAGCCTTACCAATATCCCTATGCCCAAAAGAGTGCAATTGAACATATGGTTGCATAAATGCTAGAGGTTGGTATAATTCAACCTAGTCAAAGTTCTTTCTTTGCTCTAGTAGTATTGGTGCACAAGAAGGATGGATCATGGTGCATGTGTCCGAATAATAGGGAGCTCAACAAGCTCACTATTAAAGATAAATTTCCCATTCCTGTCATTGATGAATTATTGGATGAATTACATGGAGCAATTTAGTTCACCAAGTTGGATCTTCGTTCAAGATATCATCAAATCAGAATGAAGATTGAAGACATTCTGAAAAAAAATAAAAAAAAATAAAAAAAATAAAAAAAATAAATAAATAAATAAAATAAATAAATAAATAATAAAATAAATAAAATAAAATAAAAAAAATAAATTAAATAAGTAAATAAATAAATAAATAATATATATATATATTTATATAATATATAATATATATATAATATTATATATATATATATTATATATATATAATATATATTATATATTATATATATATATTATAATATATATAGATATAGATATTTTCAGAACTCATGAGGGTCATTATGAATATTTAGTCATGCCTTTTGGCTTTATCAATGCACCTTCTGCATTTCAAGATTTGATGAATTCCATTTTCAAACCCTTCCTTAGACAATTTGTGTTAGTATTTTTTGATGATATACTAATCTATTTGAATTCTTGGAAGGATCATGTTCAACATGTTGACAAGGTGCTCAAACTATTGGAGGAGAAACAATTATATGCAAAAACCTCCAAATGTTTCTTTGGAGTATAGAAGGTGGAATTTCTGGGTCATATTGTATCTCATGAAGGTGTTAAGGTAAACCCTATCAAAATTAAAGCCATTAAGGAATGGAAAATCCACACATCCATAAAGCAGCTGTGAGTATTTCTCACATTAACAGGGTATTATCGCAAGTTTTTTAGAATAGCCACACCTCTAACAACATTACTGAAGAAAGATGCATTTTCTTGGATGCCAGAAGCAACTAAGGCCTTTAAACATCTTAAAGAGGAAATGTGCCAAGCACCAGTCTTAGCTACGCCATAATTCACAAAAACATTTATTGTGGAATGTGATGCCTCAGGAAATGGAATTGGTGATGTTTTAATGCAAGAAGGAAGATTCATTTCTTTTTAAAGTCATCAAATCAAAGGAAAGTATTCACACAAAGTTATTTATGAGAAGGAAATGTTGGCAATACTACATGCACTTAAAAAATGACGACCTTACCTAATGGGAAGACACTTCAAGGTAAAAACGAATCATTATATTATTAAATACTTCTTAGAACAAAGATTATCTTCAGAAGAGCAGCAAAAATGGGTTAAAAAGATGTTAGGTTATGACTTTGAAATCATCTACAAAAAGGGAAGAAAAATGTTGTTGCAGATGCATTCTCAAGAAAGGATGAGGATGTGGAAGCATTTCTTTGTGCCATTTCTATTATCCAACCATATTGGATAACCGAAGTAAGGGATGAATGGAAGAATGACAAAGAAGTGTGGGCACTCATTCAAAAGTTGCAATAAGATCCCAGTACATCTGATACATTTAACTAGAAAAATGATTCATTATAGTGCAAAGATCGCTTATACCTTTGTAATAATTCCCAACTCAAACAAAAGATTCTTCTAGAATTTCACACCTCTCCCTTAGGATGGCACTGAGGATTTTTGAAAACTTACTATAGGGTTAAGATGGAATTTTTTTGGGATGGCCTTAAATATTATATTCAAAATTTTGTGGCAGAATGTTTGCTTTGCCAACAAAATAAAGTTGAGACAATTAAGACCTCGGGTTTTTTACACCTTTATCCATTCCAAGTCAAAGTTGGGAGGAGGTTTCAATGGATTTTATCACAAGTTTACCCAAGTCTGAAGGAAAGAGTGTCATCATGGTGGTAGTTGGTAGACTTACCAAGTATGCACACTTAGCTACATGGAAACCCAAAGATTATTGTAAGTCACAAAGATCCCATTTTCATTAGAAATTTTTGGACGAAATTATTTTCTTGTTTGGGTACTCAATTAGCTCATAGCTCATCTTATTATCCTCAATCTGATGGGAAAACTAAGATAGTGAACAAATGTTTGGAATGATATCTTCGTTGCTTTGTATTTGATAAAAAGGCACAATGGGTCAAGTCTTTACCTCTGGCTGAATGGTGGTATAACACTTCCTTCTATACTACAACAAAAATGACCCCATTTATGGCACTTTATGGATATCATCCACTGGCAATCACATCATCTTTAAGATAAAATTTTAAGGTTCAAGCAGTGGAAGATCACATCGAGCATCAACAACAAGTTATCTAACTCTTAAAGGATAACCTCACTTTGGCACATAATATAATGAAAAAACAGGTAGATCAACATTGCAGCGAAAGAAGTTTTGATGTAGGCAACTGGGTATTTCTACGGCTACAAACATACAAACAAATTTTCCTCAAGTAAGCTAAGAAGGATAATAAATTATCACCAAAGTATTATGGTCCGTACAAGGTGTTGTAAAAGATTGGTACTATGGCATACAAATTGGAGCTTTTTGCATCTTCCTGAGTGCACCCAATTTTCCATGTTTCATGCTTAAAGAAGGTTATAGGTGACAAGCTTCTAGTTTAAAAAATATTTCCAAAACTTGACGAGGAAAGAAAAATCATATTGGAACCTGAAGCATTCACAGAAACAAGAACTCGACAGCTACGAAATCGATCAATTTTAGAGTATGTCATCAAGTGGAAGAACTTACCCGTTGAAGATTCCAAATGGGAGGATGGGAATTTTATATAGAAGCATCCATAACTATTCAAGCATTGAGGACAACACTTTTTTGAAGGAGAGGGGAATGTTAGGTCCCTATAATACTAGTGTATTCCCTCATTGTTATTGTTGTGCCCATGTTGTCCCCATATTGTTATTAGTGTGCCCCATATAGTGTTGTGCCCTTACATTATTATTATTATGTCGACTTTGATTATATTGTGGTCCCTTAGACTCCTACATGTAGAAAGGAGGTTTTTTTCGTCTGAATCATCCAATAATTGTTCATTTATGTAATGTAAAGGAGGTTTCACTCTCGAAGAGGATAATTTTTAAGTTGTTGATCTATCAATTTGTGAGCTGGTTGCATAACATGGAACTTCTCTACAAACAATTATCATGTATTTATTTGGTTAATGAAATCTAAAATATTTTTCTAACTTAAAATAATGAAACAAAGAAATGCATCTTCTTTCATTAGTAATAAAAATATTTCATTTTTAATATTAATATGTGTTATCGGGAAATCTAGTGTCCACTCAGAGCTGCTAGTCCCACTAAGACTGGTAGCTATCTTAGAAACAAACAAACTAAAACTACTTTTGCTTTCCTTTATGACAAGTAGATAAGAGGGGAATAAAGGACACCAACCTCAGTCTTGCACTTGATTCCTTGCTCGGTTCCTCTCCTTTCTGATAGATCTTTGCCGCTTCTTCTTCGTCTACCCAGCTTCAAAGAGCACCTGTGGAATCAAAGTAGCATAATACTATCGAAGAACAAAGATCTACAATCATAAGCAATATAGGACCAGATATGTATTGACCACACAAATGCATATATCATCAAACATACAAGAATGTGGAGGAAACTCGAATAACTTTATTAATATCAAGAATAGCAAAAGAGGATTACAACCAATTGTTTTGGCCCAGCATCATCCTCAAGCAAGAAAGCCCTTTTCACCTCATGTAAAGCTTAGATCACCAAACACTATGATGTTGCACCAGAAACCAACAACACTTCCTTACAAGATACAAATTCCAGCCTCTGGTCTCTATGATGAGGGAGCCAATATATATAGATGATTGTAGGGGCGGTGAGTCAGCTTTTGGGTTTTTGATTAGTGTCCTCTCTCTGATAGTTCTTGATTCCACTTAGAGATTGATGATCTCTTACTCATCCCTGGGCGAATTTAGAGAGGCAAGTGTTAGAGGAGAAGTTTCTGGAAGATTCTATGATCCTCCACCTCACAAAATCTCTCTGCCATTTGTCCATTCTCGCCCATCGCACCCTACAAAAGGGCTTTCCAGTATGCATCGCACCCTTTACACTGAGTAGGTGAGATGCATCGCACCCTCTGCATTGGGCATTCTGTATGGTCCAGTTTTGACCAGTTATGAGCAGTTTTCTGTGGAGAACTTCTAGGAGATGATGTAATCAGCTGACCTTGTTCCTTTAGGGAGTGAAGCAACACTTTTAGGGACTTAGTAGCCCTTAGTTTATGGACATTTATGATTGGGGTTGCAGTGCCCAAAAATGTCTATAACAATATGTTTATCCATTTAATAACTTTAAAACATAGTGGTACATAGGTTGTGGTAGTTACAACGTGCAAATGGGATTTTCCTATGTTGGAAAACATAAAGTCATTGACATTCTTGATCATTGGGCCACTTAGGAGAATTAAATGAAGGTAAACTTCTTCTCTAAACTTCTCATAAATATCCTCCCACCCTAAATACTTGTATGAGGACCTATGAGGGACTTAGAATCAATGAATATGGGTCTTATCAATTCAATGTAAGGTTTTTCTAGCTTCATTACACGTGTGATTTATCCTAGAATTGTTTCCATTTCACTTTCTATTTGCAATGTAGACTCAAAAATTAACTTCGTCTCTTTGGGAGACTATTTGGGAGTTTTGGAGGTGAAATTCCTAGAAAAAATCTTATCTTAGATTAAAAAAAAAATGAACTATAAAATTACTATATTGATAAAATCCTGTTTTGACTAAAACCTACTCTACATAATTGTTCATCACTAAATAAATAAAACTTTCATAATATGACTTAAAAAAAAAAATCTATTTAATTCTAATTAACAACAATGAAATTCAATAAATAAATAAATAAAATTATAATAATACTTAACTATCTCATTGAGTAAATATTGAAAATATTAAATTTACCTTGAAAAAAACACTAATCTACCCCACTGTGGTGTTTTTCCTATTTGTAAAAACAAAAATGCCAAGTATTATTATTAGCTCCACCAAATAATATTACTTATAAATAATGTACATTAAATTATTTGAGTAGAGATGAATTCAAAGTTTAATGATGATAAATTCTCTAATGTAGAGATTAAGTAAGATTTGGAGTAATAATATCTTATTCATTTTCGGACAAAACTATCTAACTACTAAATGAACCAAAAATTAATTGTAAAGCAACACTATTTAAGAGATAAATCATTAAAGGATAGTATGATTCCGCAAATCAAATAATGATGGAGATTAATCATATAATGATAGTACGATGACGTCCATAAATCCCCTCAAATCTTATGCACACACTCATCTCTTACAAGACTACACCTAATTTATGTCATGATTTAGAAATAATTACGAGATAAATCATATAATAATAGTATGATGATTTCCATAAATTTTCTCAACTTTCATCCTTTATAAGACTATAGCTAGTTTATGCCCTCATGATTAAGAAAGGGAGAAAGGAATTTAAACCCAAAAAAAAACTTTTATGTGTATGATGATTTAGTAGGTACAATAAAATAAAATATTTAATATTTTTTTTACTCAGGTGATACTACATTTATTTATAAATTAAAATTTAAATAAATTAAAATACCTATATATTTATTTATAAATTAAATGTATAAATTAAAATGACTATAAAATTGAAAAATACAACAAAAGAAGTTTAGATTTTTATAATTTAATTAAACTTATTAACATTTCCATTTTATTCAAAATCAATGTATATCAAGACTTTTTTTTATGGTTCAAAATCAAACTTTACCAATAATGTAAAGTAGCATATACTTTTTTAAAATCATTTAAAAGTCAAACACTATATATTGTTGGAATTAATGCTTACATTTCTTATTTGAGAGATTGGTTTGTGATGGTTGAGAAATTCTCTCAACCACTCTATCTAAATCAGGAATAAGTTGGATCTCAAAAACTCTATTTAATAGAGTGATCCCAATGTAATCTGTGTGTGAGTGTGTTTTGCACATACACCAATTGTGCATAATATAATTGTGTCTCTGTTATTGTGAATGATTTAGCTGTTTTTATCACATATTTGATTTTTTTATTTTGTATGATGATGATAGCAGTGGTTAACGTCCACTGAAACCAAACTTTAGTCTATCCGACCTAAAGAAACAAATTATTTAAATCCGATAATACATAATATATATATAGCATATACATATTATATCAAATAAATTAATTATTATTTTATAAGATTATTATTACAAATATGTTATAATTTTTAATTTGGAAAATAATTTCACAATTATATAAATTAAATTATTAGTAAAAATAATAAAATATCAAAATTCTTATTTATATAATACATTTATATTAACAAAATTAAAAAAAATATAAATAATTAATAATAATCATTTAAAATACATAAATAATTAATAATAATAATTTAAAATAAAATTTCAACACACAAAACATTTATTTTTCTAATTATTTAACGTAATAATGTCTTAAATTGTATGTTGGGAGGTGGGAGAAAGGACTACTCATCTATGGGTAATGGCTTATGGGAAGTCGTTAGGCCAATTATAGATTCTCGGATAATCTTAGAATTAGGTTGAGAGGTGGGAAAAGGCCTAACCATTTATGAGTAGTGGTTTATGAGAAATATTTATGTGAATGGTAGATTTTGGAATAATTTTAAAATTAGAATTAGATAATTAGAAGAGAGATCAATTATTTGACTATCAAATTTAACATACTTTAGGCTGAAAAATGTTGAATTTATTGTAAGATAAATATTTTGATACTCATCATGGATTGATGTTTATTTTTATTTACAAATTATTTAATTAATATGAATCTCTTAGTATGTTTGTTTATCTAATTTGGAATAAGGCTTTCACAAATTTAACTATTAATAGTTAATAAGTGGATGGTAGGGACTTAATTTTTATAGAATATATAAAAATATTAACATTGATAAATGTCTCTATTGATGGAGGTGCATCTCACCCTTTTCTTAATTAAAGAAAAATCCAAGTGTAGCATGAAGACGTGGACCAGCTGAGCTGAATAAAGGGAAAAAAACAGAGAAAATCGGCCTTAAAGTAGTTAAAGGAAAAAATTAAAGAGAGAATGAATAAGACTAGATAGACTTCCTATTGTTAATAGCCATGCACGCTTTTTGGAGAGTTTTTGTGGAGAAAAATCAAGAGAGGATAGGATCGGTCCTTCATAAGACTTTTTATATAAATGTAATGCAATAGGGGTGTAATAGATATCTTATTTTGTCAAGAAAATTGTGAGTGGGCAAGATGTAGCCAGCATGAGTTCGTTTTAAGGCTGAAAGGCCTTAACTTTGTAATTGTTCCGTAAATATATAAAAGTGTGTTCATGTTCTGTGTTAATTGTATAAGCTATGTGTTTTATAAATGAGTCAAAACTTGTGTTCTGTAAATAAAAATGGTGTTGCAGGCACTCCGCGGGCAGCTGCATGAATGGTCAAACGAGAGCAAGAGAAACTATAACGGTTCATCCACACTAATATCTCTCTTTCGGCGACTTTGCCCACTTGCTCTCTTGTGCTTCAAGTTGGCAATGATGCAGATGATATGTGGGCGCGCGTTTCAAAATTCCAAAGCACAAACGATACCACCTGGTTGCACCTTGGCAATTGCTTGAGGTTGGGCTTCAGTTGGGATGTGCACATTCAAGACACGCATCTTGTATGATTGTGGTGATTATAAATGGGCTAGGTTCGAGATTCTAAAGAAATTGGGATTTTAGGCTTATACCCAAATCTCATTTTCATCATCTATTTTGGAATAGGGTTTTCAAAATTTAAATTTAATTATCAACATTTATTAATTGGATGGTAGGGATTTAACCTCCACAAAATATTCTAGAATATTTTTAGTAGTATGCAAAAATTAAAAGTTAAAATTTATCTTCAAAGTAGTTATGCTTATTTTTTTCTCTTTTAATTAAATTGGTTAATTAAAGAAAATGTCATATGAACAAGTGTCATGTGAAATGAGTTATGGGTTTTTTGGGCATGTACTATTGATAAACCTATGACATTGTAACAAAGCTTGTTTAAAGACATAGTGAAGTGAAAGTGAATATCCATGATGAAGAATCATGTTAGATGTTTTTTTAAATGTATATATTTAACATATATATATATATATATCTTGTTGAATTGAGGCTTCTGTGATCCATAATAGTTATAAGTAGAACTGCGGGGTAAATCACATAAAGAAAGACCTTTGTCGATGCGACCAACTAGTGTGGATCATCCTCCTGACGATGGACCACACTGGTTGGTTGCGTTTTGAAACCAACCAGTGTGGATCATCCTCCTCACGATGAACCACACTGGTTGGTTCAAAACACGTCAACAAAGGTCTTTCTTTAATGTGATTTACGCCGAAATTCTACTTATATATATATATATATATATATATATATATATATATATATATTCTTTTAATAACCAACTTAAATTCATCTTAACTCCGGATCTAACAAAAACCTAAAAATACATCGATTGAGGATTGCATTCTTGAATAGTGAACAGGTTCCACTTGAAGAGACTCGTCCAATTCGATTCTTCTTTCCAGGGAAAGAAAAATGAATGAACGAGGTTGGTGGTGAAGGTAATAATTACAATACCAATACTCTTCTTTTTAGCAATCAAGTGGACCGGCCATACAAACATCAACGTCATCTGCAATGAGGAACATTCATCAGGTGAGACCCACTCCATCAGCGTTCTGCAGAGACGCCATGACCGGCTCCTTCACCAGCGTTCATGTGATGTCATAAATAGTACACACAGCGCAGAAACCCTGGCTTTGAATGAACCACCGGATCCTTCACCAGCGTTGTGATGTCATAGATAATATGCGCAGCACAGACAGTGTGATGTCAGACAGCAGCACTGGGCACCATGACTTTGAATGGCACACCAGATTCTTCGAGGATGATGCAGTCCATACTACCGGTTAATAAACACAGCAATTGATACTAGGAATAACATCATAATGATGGTTGTTGATCCATCAGCAATCTTCTTCCAAATTGGAAATGAACATGAACTGTTATACACCATCCTTGACCTCACAATCTCAACATATCCTTCCTACATCAAAATTTTTAATGCATGTTTATGGGGCCAGTGTTGAGAAAAATAAATATTTTTTTTTTCTCGGTAAAAGACTATCTAAACTATTGTATTATATGTACATTGAAACTTTTACAATCAGTGAAGCATGCCGTTCAGGGCCAGCAGTTGCACCTTGGATTTCTGGCTTGAGCACAGAAAGCTCCCACGCGGGGGCTGTGTCTACAAAATTCCCAGCATTCAAAGGCTCCCACGCAGGGGCAGCATCAGCTAAATTTCCCATAACCCTTTTCAAAATTAACATCGTCTCTCCAGAGAGGCCCAGCAGACATAAAAACTAAAGCACTAAGGTGCAGCGTTACACAAAATAGACACATGACTGCCCACGCAGGGGCGCATTACTAAAATTGACTGAAGATTATGGCTATCAGACAGCCAAATCTGATCCAACATGAACTTAACAGAGTTGAGAATTGACCACAGACCATTCAGACAGGAACAAGACAGAGGCAGAGGTGTTTGTTGCCAGACAACATAACCATAATGCAAAACTAAATTACCCGGTGTTGCTTCAATCCTGGGATCGGGCGGAGGGTGGACGGAGAGCTGCAAGATGTGCCTCAGCCTCCTCACATAGGCTTTTGTCCTCCACGACGAATGCGCAGCCATGGCCCTCTTTGACGCCTTCCCACATCGCCCTCCATTTCTCCTCGGTGATGCCCGGAGGTGCTGGCCCCAATGATGGCGAGGGGGCTTGCATGGGTTCCTTCCCCCTGCTGCCAGCTTCCAACGATGGTTGCGCAACTGTTGCATCCACTCCATCTCCGCATCCACTCCATCTCCGCCTGGTGGCATTGGTGGTGGCGCGACCGAATCTTTCTCTCCAGAATCTCCCTGAGGCGATTCCAAAGTGCCTTGTTGATCCCCATCTTCCGCTTCTTCAGGAGATTTGGTGAACAGGATTGAGATGTGGGCATTGATGCCCGCGTTCTCCGACGTGCTGCCCAAGGAGAAAATGACAGAGCCAAAGGCCGGAAGCCCCGTCTCTTCCGCGCTCGCACTACCAACCTCCAAGAACTGTCTAGCCTGCAATGGTGTTGCTTTCGCCCTCCGATGGCAGTAGCAACAGCAACAATGATGATGCTCCTCTTCTGCTGGGCGCCGAGAGGATGATCCTCTCCCTGGACCTCTCCTACTCGGCTGCCGCTCTCGAATCCTTGCCATTGAGCTTTCACCACGTTTGCGCTGTTCCAAGACCTCTGCCAACTGGATGATGACCCCGCGGTGCCCTGTGGGAGAATTCGAAGGCTAAATTGCCACAGAAGCGCAAACACCAGATAAATTATACCATCGTTTCCGCTCGGAGTACCACAAACTACTGAAGTTGCAGTAATCCTCCCTAGACCAGGCTTTGCATGAGCGTCGAGCCTTAAATTTATCCCTGAACTGCTCGGCCTGTAATTCTTCCTCACGACCTTCCCTATGGTGGCATACCCAAGATACTGTGACTGCACTGCAGGGTGGTGGAATGTCCCCCCAATCCAGTTTCCCGTGACCCTGCAGAAATCCTTGCTCAGCCTTGTTATGAAATTGCAATACGCCATCCTGTGTATGAATAAGCACTTCGAGGCTTCGGTGCGAGCCCGCCTTAATGGCTTTCTGAACATCCATACTGTCCCTCTGCTCGGCATTGAATGCCTGGAGCTCGGGCCTTCCAACCTTAATTCTTGACGGCGTATGACCATAACTACTTATCTCTGGCACGGGGCAGCACATGCTATGCATGTGTCTCGTCCGTCTGAGACGTGCCTTCACCGTTGAGAAAAATAAATATTATAGAAGAGAGTGTTTTTCATTTTTAAGTGTTATAAATATAATAATGTTTAGTGTCTTACATTGCTTTGGAAATTGTCCATTGTTGCATCTCATGATGTTTTGAGAATGGTTCAATACTCAGATTTATTATATAGCTTAAAAGAACTAGTATAGTATTTTAATAATGGTGATTTGTTTTGGGTTTCTTAATATTTAAAAAAATAAGAGATATTTATGATTTTAAGATTTTTTTTAATATTTTATCTTTTTTATTTTTCTATATCTTATTTTCCTTTTATTTTATATTCTTTATCATACCATATATTCTCTTTAAATTTATATATAATAATATTTGTAATATGAGATCTATATGTTTCACAACGATTTAGACAAGATCCATAAAACCATACCATATATTGAGTGGGTGAAAGATTGATTTAAAAAAACATAGATCCTTTAATATTAAATAATTAATTATAAATTTTTTTAAATTTCATATTTTTCAAAATATTTTAGAAATTCTCAAATAGCGGTTAGGGCAGACGGTTTGCACGCACCTCGGCCTCAATCAAATCCTATGGCCCTGCGTGGATAGTGCAGTATTTGTATATTGGTTAAAATGTTGATGGATGTGATTGATTTGACGGATGTTAGCTGTTTCAGCTGATATGTAAATTTGTAAAAAGAAAAAGAGGGTCAATTACGCTTTTTCTGGGAACTAGCCCCTCCCATTAAAAAAAAAAAAAAACCATAAAAACAATAATAATTCTAAAAAGATAGTCTAACTAATTTGACCAAATGATTTTTTTAGAGTTATTTTTTTGGTTCAATTTTATTCAAAATCTAGTACATATTTTTAAAAATCATAAGATTAAGTTGTTTAATTTGCAAAGATAATAAGTTATTTGGAGACTTGAATCTATTTATGCATTCAAAATTGTATTCTAAATGACAAGAAATCGCAATCTCCCTAGAAGTTATATTATTCAATTTTAACTAAAACCCATTTTATCTATTAATTAAACTATACCCATTAAAAATGAATGAATTTATATTAAATATATCATTTATATAATGTAAATAAATTAAATTTAAAAAATTATACATAATATATAATTGTAAATATATTATTTTCATTTTTATTATAATATTTGTAATTTTATTATTTCAAAATTTTGAATATATTATAAAGTACCTTGCACAATTAAGTGAAATTTTTTCATAATATGGTAACACAGAATGAGGCATAAATTTTTATGACTGTTTTTTAGTAATAATTTTCAATAGATTGTGTTCTAAATTTTGTGAGATTTTCTGAAATGATAAGTATGAATTTTTTTGGAATATTAAGTTTGAGTTTTGTAATTTATATATTTAAAATATCTTTAGAAGTTTTGAATATGTTGAATCTATTTATATGGTTTGATTATGCAAGATAATTCTATGAGCAGGATCTCAAGAGTGACCCTCTCCCTTGGTCAATACTGATATTGAATTCTTCACGGTACAAGAGGTAGAGGGGTATGAAGAAGTTGGGTGTTCGAAAAGCAAAAGATTTAGCCAAACTCCAAGTAGAATATCTAAAGTGGGACTCAAAAATTCTTGCACCTCACATTACAAAAATTTTCAACAACATCATACAATAGGGGCTCCCCACAGATTGGACAACTATTCTAGCAATACCTTTTTTCAAGAGCGGTGACGTCAATAATCCCTACAATTATAGGACCATCATGATAAACCCTTTGTTTGGAAAACTATTTGGAAGCATGTTAGAAAACAAAATTAGCAAGTGGGCAGAAGAAATAGATAAGCATGCTAAAGGGCAAGCAGGTTTTAGACCTAAACATTCCACAGTTGATCATTGTATAACTTTAAGGCACATCATTGAAAAAGTTTGGGAGAAAAAGGAAGAAGTCTTTTGTTGCTTTGTTGACTAGAAAAAAGCATTTGACTTGATTCTTAGGGATAAACTTTGGCACAAAATGGAGGAACTTAGGGTTCCTAAACATTTGAGAGAAGTTGTGCATACGCAATTTCTGAATGTTTCAGAAGCGATATCGGGGTCAAGCAAGGCTGCCCACTATCTCCTACCCTTTTTGGTTTATATATCGACAAGCTTGAGGAGTGGTTAAATTCACAAGGGGGTGATGGTATCTATTTGGGCAAGTTTGTTATAAGGCTTCTTTTGTATGCAGATGACCTTATTTTGCTTGCTAAATCGGCTCTTGGTTTGTAAGAGCACTTACTATCCCTTGAGCATTTTTGTAGAAGTGTGGGGATGCAAGTCAATATCAGCAAAACGTAAGTAGTGGTTTTCTCTAAGAAAATAAAACATAACCAACATAAGTTCTACTTTGAAGGCAACATTCTGGAAGAAGTTGAGGATTACAAATATCTCGAAATTGACTTCAAAAAAAATCTAAGTTGGAATGGTTGTAGAAAGAAAAGAACATTGGGGGGTTGGAAAGCATTTTATGCTTTTCAAAATAGGTGTAGAGAGGCAGAGTTATCAGATTTTTGGGCTTCTAGTGATTCTGGTGATTCTCTATGGTTGTGAACTATGGGCCAACAGTACATCCGACATGCAGTGGAGACAAATAGAGAAAATTCAAAAGTGTTTGATTACAAGCAAATTCAAGATTAAAAGAGCAGTTCCTTATGCTATATTGTTAAGTGAAACAAGGACTACTCCTATTGAAGCAATTGCTATGGTGTGAGTCATAAGGTATTTAAAAAAAAATTGAGCAAATGGAAAAGGGTAGTTGGCCTATGGTTGTCTTTAATGACACATTGTGCAACAAAAAAAAATACTTGGATGCATCAAAATAACAAATGGTTTAGTAAATGGAGTATTTGTTTAAACGAGTGTCCCATAAACAACGAAGAGATGTAAACTTTTGTTATGGAAAAGTTCCACAAGCTTACTTGGGATAAGGAGCTAGGAAGAAAGAAAAGATACTATATTGAAGTGTTTAATCTCTGTCATAGTCATCAACCAAAAGCATACATAGAGGCCAATATCTCTTGGAGAGCTAAAATTCTTATTGTTCAGTTAAGGACTAATTCTCATCAACTTCGTTGTGAAACAGGGCGTTGGAAAAAGGCCAAAAGAAATGTGGGAGGAAAAAATATGCATTTTTTGTTCTTCCAGAAAAGTGGAAAGAGAAAAACATTTTATTTTAGAATGTGAGGCTTTCAAAGACAACAGGGAAAATTATGCAGGAGCTAGCTCTTGGGATAATCTATTTAGCTAGGGGAAAGGCCTAATACATCAAACAGATGAAGAAGCAATCTGTACCATAGACTATCTTTAACCTCATTAACGTTAAAATAATTTCTTTATTTATTTCTCCTATATTCAAAAATATATTTTAAATAACAAAAATATACAATTTTAATTTTGTGAAAAAAATTATCATCTCATTCTAAAAAAGAGACCATTTCATTACCTCCCCTCAATAATTGAATATATATATATAATCTTCTTAATCATTTTAATTAAACTAATATTATAAAAATTTGAAAACACTTTTTTTCACGAGTATAAAATTTCCATAAAATCCCTAAATCTAATAACATCAAATTAACCAATATTAACCATTATCACTTAAATAAAAATTAAACATAATAATAGCTAAATAAATCAATATAAATTTATTTCATTTTTAAAATACGTGATAAAAATGCCTAACATCGTGCGCGGCCATACTCGACAATACCAATATTTAGAAGCGCTCTCTCGCGGGTATCATCAGCCATTCATATGTTTACTGAAACCCCATTTCGTCAGTTTACAGATCGACAGACATCATGAATTTGAATGAAGCTCCGGATCCTGCGATAATGCTGCTATCAATGAATACATACACCAAATAATAAACACATGATTGCAGATTTCTCATCATCAATCTTCTTCTGCAATTGCAACTACAATTACAGAATAATTACATTCGCATTGGCATCCCTTTTCTTCATTCGGAAACTTGGCCTGGTTTTGGCCCTGCAGGAGGAGGGCACTTGCTGCTCAATTCTTTTATGGTCAAGATTCCTTTCTTGGACTGAATCCCCCTCTTTTCTGCTACTGTTTCGTGGGTACAGAATCTCGTTCTCCAGAATCATCTCCAGCGAGGGTTCCCAAATCCTGCGGCGCTTCATTACGCCTCCACGGATCGATCCCTCTACCCCTAACCCTAACCCTTCCGGGGATACTTTAAACGACTGGGCAATGCGGGAGGTGAAGATAAATAGCCCGCACTGGTGGCCTTTTCCCATCCATAATGACGGTCCGTATTTGGCCCTTTTCTCTTCTTTTTGTTCTTGATCTTCATTATCCCTGCGAAAGCAAGCGCAAGGCGGTGGAAGAGGCAGAGCAGAGGCAGAGGAGGAGGGGAATAGGCGGGGCAGAGGAAGGAGGAGATAAATTCCGCCACTCTGGAGCTGAGCTTCAATGGGCATCATGGAGGCTTTGAATTTTTTGCTTCTGGTAATGGCCTCTTTTACATAATGGTGTGGATGCAGGCGGAGCAGATCTCCAACGATCATGGGCAGCTGCACTTGCCTCACTTGCCCGTCTGGTTGGATCACACGGGCCTTCTTACGCTGCCTGCAAATTCTTATTCGCATTCCCATTTTCATTCTCATCTGCATCTGCATCTTCATCTTCATCTTCACCCCCACTGTAGGGGTTTATGAAATAAGAGAGACACAGACACAGATCTAGACACAGTTCAGGGCATCACACCATCCATTAGCATTTACAGCCCAAGAGGCCGAGCAGAGATGTGAAATGCAGTACCAGGTAAGTATATATATGTATGCAAAATGATCTCACATGCATTCAACTTCCATGAACTCCTCACAGTACTGGAACATTTGTGGTCCCAAGAAATCACCAAATTGAAACTGATTATAATAAATTATTCCACGCCATCCCTTACCCCACAATGTCAACGTCTCCTTTCTGCATCTAACCTCTAATGCTGTGTGCGGTTCAGAGAAAGTAATGGAAAATAACATATTTACACTGTATTTGGAAAAAAAAAAATGAAAAACTGATCTGAAACATTTAATAACAGTTATTTTCATTGAGATCTGAATGCAAAATGGAATATCAAAACCCAAAAAAATCTGATGTAAACCATTAATATCAGTCATTTTCATGGATATTTTGAATGCTTATCCCTTTTACGAGAAGTTAAGCATTCTTACAGCCTGGATGGAAGAGAGGTGCGCTGTTTGAAAGTAAGGGAGAGATTGTTTTTACAGTCTGCTTTACAAAAACAAATATTTAAATATAATTTGAAATTCATTTTTTTTGGGTTTAAAAGTATTTAGTATATTTTTTTAATTGGTTTTAATTTGATTTTTTTAAGGACCTTTTTCAAAAGAAGTTAAAGCATTTTTGAAGTTGGATATTCCTATGAGAAGTTCAGTGTTTTTACAGCTTGTATGGAAGAGGTGTGTGATATGTTGGAGTTAGGAAGCGATATGTTTTACTAATTTTATGAAAATGAAAGTATTTATATTTTTTAAAATTGAATTTAAAATTAGTTTTTTATAAATTGTATAGCCATTAGTATGGTTTATCTAGTTGGTTTTATGGATTTTAGAGCAATTAGCATGGTTTATCTAGTTGGTTTTATGGATTTTAGAGCAACTAGTATGATTTATTTAGTTGGTTTATCTAGTTGGTTTTATGGATTTTAGAGCAACTAGTATGATTGATTTAGTTGGTTTTAGCTTGATGCTTATTTTTCAAGAGAAGTTAGTTAATCTTGATGTTTTTTTTCCAAGAGAAGCAATCTTACACCCTGGATAGAAGAGAGATAAGTATCCTTACTTACAATTTTGATGAAAAGAGAAAATAATTGTAATTGCATCTAATATGGATTAAAATTTTTACAAGTTTGAAAAAATGTAGTATAATTAAGTGTTGGTTGTGTTTATTTTGGAATAGGGTTTCTAGAATTTTAATTTAATTATCAATAATTATTATATGGATGGTAAGGATTTAACCTCAAAATTTTAGAATATCCTTAATAGTATTCATAGATCAAAGGTTGAGTTTTATCTCAAAAGTGGTTATGCCTTGTCATTTCTTTTTTGTATCCCAAAGCAACCCAGCAACCCCTCATGACACATAGCTACTAGTAAACCTTTTTATATCCCAGAGCAACCCAGCAACCCCTCATGACACATAGCTACTAGTAAACCTTTTTATATCCTAGAGCAACCCAACAACCCCTCATGACACATAGCTACTAGTAAACCTTTTTATATCCCAGAGCAACCCAGCAACCCCTCATGACACATAGCTACTAGTAAACCTTTTTATATCCCAGAAAAACCCAGCGACACATAGCTACTAGTAAACCTTTTTGTATAGCTACTAGTAAACCTTTTTGTATCCCAGAAATACCCAGCCACTCGCTTGACACATAACTACTAGTAAACCTCTAGGTTGACACATAACTACTAGTAAACCTCTAAGGGTGTTGACACATAACTACTAGTAAACCTCTAGGGGTCTACGACTTGTCATCCTCTCCATAAAATGTTCACAACCAGGGGGATTTGAACCATGAATCTTCTCAGTGTCCACAAATTTCACTTTACTTCGATCAACAATTACACATGTTATATGAACACGAGTTATGGTTTTTTGGGCATGTGGTATTAGTCAACCATGGCTATTAACAAGTTAAAAATTTGCAAGGTAAAGTGGGGGTTGAATATTCATGGTTAAGAATCTTTTTCCTTTTTTTAAAACTGTATATGTTTTAACTCATATAATAATAATTTATTTATTTTTTGTCGGCCAAAATATTTTCATAAATTCTTCAAAAAGATACATCATATAATCCTTTTCTCTCCTGGCTTCACTCCGACTGGATTTGTTAGCTAGGAGAACAGTGCAAAAGTTGAGAAGATGTTGCCATTTTTTGCATGAACCCCATAAACAGGATAGCAAGATAGCCCAAAACACTCGCAAAACCAAAAAAAATTAACAGATGACATATTTCAAGGGAGAAGATCTGGTGCATGAGCAACACCCAGGGCCACAAGCGGGCCATGACCTTCGTCAACATGAAAATCAATATGAATAAGGCACACCTCTATCTCGTCTAGTCATTCACTGGCTCGATGTTGACTTCGATGGAAAAACACCAAGCGGTCTAGAATGCCCCCCTGACTATATTGGATATCATTTATGTAATACTCTCGTTTCTATCTTCACACCTCTGTTGGCAGATGACCTCTAGGGTAGCTAAGATATCTCGCAGTTGTTCAGCTATAAAGGCTAGTGGGGGTGGTTGCTCCATGCATCCCAGTGTCTAGGCTCGAATGTGAGTGACTAATCCCTCCATGTTCGCGCCCCTCGCTACATCCTCATTCATCACCTCCACCTGGGCGAACCTCTCCCTAGGTTGGCCATGAGGCCCTGCTCCTTGCTTAACACGCCCATGTCGGCGTAACATAACCACCAAGTCATCTAAAAACCAAGTCGCCAGAGAGAGAGAAACAAACAACCCACTCCCACAATTCTAGCTATTCCAACCCTCTTAAGGAAGCGCAACTACACTATAAGTCCAATGTTCATTGTCAACACATCAGTTGTGATTCGAATTAACACTATCACCTGAAGATGGGTCCTTTGCGAAGCCTCCGATACAAAAGGGCCACCCAATTCTGCCTCTCTAAAACCCCAGAATGAAGCTTTTGCTACAAAATTGCACCCTCCCAAGAAAGGAACAGAGCTGAAACAACTAGACATTGTCGAAATACATAAACTGAAAGCTAATTAGAACAAATAGGAAATACCCAGCTTACCAGTTTTCCATTGAAGACTCGAAGGCTTCGCCCAGGGTAGAACGCTGCAACTTGAAACCGCATCTTAGAAGCTTCACTCAATGTTCTAGGAACACACTGCGTGCACCCCCGAATCTACTCCCTTGGATCCCACACCATCCTAATAGTCACTCAAGCAAGGCCAACACTATAAACATAACACCGACAACCAACATCCTTTGATACAGAGCTACCCAAACCCACAGGCATGCACATGCAAAGAATCTGTGCACACTCAACCTCAGTGAAACCGCACTCTCTATTGCTTGTGCCAAGAAACCAAAAACTGCTAAAACTTCTGAGCTTCCCTGGTATATAGCAAGCCTTCATCTTCTCGAGGCTTTAATCTGGACAACGCCACTTGGCTCAACAACCTCCCCACCTTAATGCATGCATCATATGGCATTACTTCTCCCACTAGGAGCTAGACTTCATATGCTTTGTTCACTCACCCCATTGGGGTTTCCAGGTCTGCCTCAATAATATGTTTCGGTTGTTCCATCTAGTTAGAGGTGATAGGGGGGCCAATTCTAAGAAATTAATAGGTTCTGGACCTGACTGCCCCATTTTGCAAGAAGATATGCCACTTTGTTTCCTAATCTCAATGAATGAGGAGTGATGACATAAGGGATTGAGAGCACCAAGGACTAAATCCTTTGGACTAAGAGTTCTAATCACTAGTTCTTGATGACCTTGTGCATTGGAGATCCATTCAACAACTTCTTAACTACCAAAAGCACCAACAAAGAGTCCCCATCCAACTGGAGCCTGTAATACCTCTTCTCCAATGCGATGGTCATGCCTTGAGAAAGGGTTGATATTTTAGCTACATTGTTGCTTGTGTTTCCACAATAATCTGCGTAAAAACCCAGGGAGACCTTCATCATGACGAGAGATTCCTCCATAGCTTGTTGGGCCTAGGTTTCCTTTGGAGGAACCATCGAAGTTATGCTTAATGAAACTGCGAGGAGGGAAGGTAAAGAACTTGGGCAAGTGTCCCAACATCTCCACCTGTCTTGACGAACCTGAAGCAATCAAATTATGCGAGATCTCCAGTATTTTACAATTCGGGCCTCTAGCCCTTGTACCTTCCAATCCTCCTCTGACCAAGTCTCTAAAAGAACTGTTTCTTTGATGTTTAATTTTGTTCTGTTCCATATCTCATCTCTAGAACTCCTACTATATTTAAACACAATCATGTTCTTTGCTTTCCAAACATTCCAAAGGAGGAGACTTGGAATCAATATCTAGACCTGGCTAACTATGGGGTAATAATAATAAAATTATAATTTAGGTAATTTTTATGATCTTTTAAATTTTAGCAATGTGAAATGTATCATGAGGTATATATTTTGATGCTTACGTGATTTTATCATTCGTCTAATTTATATGGTTATGCTAGTTTATATTTATTTGAATGTGAACAAGAAAATCAAGTTTACTCCACTTGAGATTTGAATGCAAAATAGAAAATCAAATTAGCTCCATTGCCTCTTTTCGAACCAAAGTAGTTAAGTATTCTTATAACCTATATGAAAGAAATGTCTCAAAGTAGAAAGAATTATTTTTCAATCCTAATAAAAAAAATGATGCATTAAATACACTTAACAAAATGAGTTTGCACATATGGTGCAAAAAAGTTAAACTAACATCTATATGTCTTAACCTTATGTCTTTGTAAATAGACTTTTTGTTGATTCTCCTCATACTTAATAGATGTAGAACAAAATTGATCTTGTAAATCGAAATAGGGAATCATGTGTTTTGAGCTGTCAAGTTTGCCATGGTTTTTATTTTGGAACTTGGAATTTAGCATGTGTACATCCAATGGGTTGCATGGAAATGATAGACACTTTTCAATGCCATTTTAATGAGGTTTTGTGAATTTATGTGCAAACTGTTAGAAGAGAAAATAACATAGGTCTTTCTAGTTTCTTGATTTGTAGACATAGTAGTGGTGATGTTGATAATATTTTTTCATGAATGTAAGTGGGTGAATTTTTTTTTTTGTAAACTGTGGAGGGACTGCTGCTTCTATTTCATCAAGTCAAAATCATTACAAAAATGTGATGACCTCAACCCGCCCAAGGGGAAACCGGGTATTTTTGGCCATCGTAAGTCTTTAAACGCCATCCATAAATAAAACACCTTAAGTCTGTTTGTCTAGGCTATATGCACAATACATTCATAGAGACTACCTATTTTCCCTATCTTCCTTCTATATCCATCATTACAAAATTTGATGATCAAACTAATTTCTACAGTCTTCATATAAAAACAAAAAAGGATGAAAAACAACAAGACTATGCCTCCTTGCCTGGCTACTGGTCCATATCCTTCTTGATATCTAGATGGCAGTGCTTTAGCTGCTGTTGTATTTCATCCATCCTTCTGTCCTGCATGAGAAGGGTAATCTGGATATTCTTCAGCTCCTTCTTGAGATTAGGAATCCCTTGAGAAAGCTCTGCCATCTCCATTGCTACTTGTTCCATGGCTTTAGCAAGTAGCCTCTTCATGACCCAATAAACATGCAATGCTTGTTTATAAAGGGTCATGTAGCCTCTCGTGTGGCCCGGATCCGGGAGGAGATAAACCCAATCCTCCATTTCTGGGTCAGATTGGTCCTGAATAGCCTCCTCCTCTAAATGCTGGATAATTCTCCTGACTCCCTTGTTGGTATTTTGGTAGTAGGCCTGTTCAGCAAACTGCACTTTCCTTCCCTCTGAAGCTCTGGTTTTCCTTTCATAGGATGGAGCCTCCTCCTCCCTTTGACTCCCTGTTTTTCCCCTGCCCCTGCCTCGCTTTCATCTCCTACCTCCTCTGCCCCTTCTCCTGCTACCCTCTCCTTCCGCTGTCCGCCTGCTCGAACCAAACTCGCTGTCTTCTTCCTTAACTCCTCCGTGCCCGCGTCGTCTCCATCCTTCATTCTCCCATAACTCTTGACTGCCCTCTGTTTCGACGACTTCTCTTCTTCGTTGTTTAGCCCGCGTCTGGTGGCCATTGTCCTCTTCTGAGTCGAACAATTCCACCTCCTTTTCACTGTCGTCTGAGACCATGACAGTCTCTCTGGCGTCTTGCTCCAGCGCCTTTCCTTTATCCTTGGCGCTCCACTTATTATCCCCTTCGTTGGCGGCGATCTGCCTACTTCTCCCTCGCCTTCTGGTTTCCATCCTCACCTGCGTCTCGGCTCTAATCTCCTTACCCTGCTGCTTTCGGCCTTCAGGACCTGTTCTTCTCACTAATCTCCTCTTCGCGCTAATTTTTCTATCCTCCCTGCTCTTCTGGTATTTAATACGCCTTCTGCCTTTGCGCGCCTGCGTTCTTCGCCAACCTCTTGCTATGAGTGCGTAGTCCTTCCGCCACCTGTTCCTGCGATTGTCGTCCCTGTCCTGTCGATCCTTGCTTGAGCCTGCAGACTTGCCGTTTCAATCTGACAGGCAGTTGCGATCACCTCTTGTCCACCCTATTCCCCTGACTCTCCACCTTGATATGTGAATCCTCTTAATGGCCCGGCTGCTCCGGGCCACCATTACCTGATCTTCTCTTGCTGTAGAGATCATTCCCTCCCGCTTGTACTTCGGTCCTTTACCCACCGTCCAGCTCACCCCGATCGGGGGGCTCTTGTGCTCAGTCATGTTGATTTGTAGCTGTCTCATGGTCTTGATTTGTTATGATGACCAACTCCTTCCACCTTGGTTTCTCCAATTCATTCTGCCAGCTGCTATCAACCTTCCCTTCCGGGTCATTACTCCCCCAGTTGGCAAGGAAATCCGCCGCCCTGTTACCTTTCCTCCTGACGTGGTTGATTATTAAGTAGTCGAAACTCTTGAGGATTTCTCCCATGTCTTGTACTATCCCAGCCGTTCTCCAGCTGCTCACTATCTGCTCCCAGTTTTTTCCATTATTAAGTTTTCAGATCATCTCAATAACCACCTGCGCATCCCCTTCTATCTCTAAGTTCCTGTAGTTATTCCTTGCTGCTATCCTCAATCCTTGGTGAACTGCCCATAGTTCAGCTTCGTTGTTTGTCATTTCTCCTCCCCACTCTGCATAAATCCATCTGATGTTTTTCTCACTGTCCCTGAAGATTCCACCGAAACCTGCATTGCCTGGGTTCCCTTTGGAAGCCCCATCAAAGTTCAACTTAATGATGTTCTCTTTGGGATAATTGAATTGCTTGGGACTTTGAGCCTGTTTATTCTGCCTTATGTCTTTTCTGGGGTATAATATTTCATATTCAGATTTATCAGTATTTGTCCCTCCTCCTGATTCGTTTTCCATTCCTCCTCATTCCAATCCTCCGCTAAGATTGTTTCCTTAAAAGCCCTTAGGACGCCCTTCCACGTTTCATCTGGTTCTATACATTTATCAAGGAAATCTTCGGTTTCTTTCTTCCCAGAGAAACCAGATTGTGAACCCCACTGTCAAGTCCCATGCCTGTTTAATGACTTTGCAATTGAATTTTTCCTTATGCCATAGGAAAATGGTTCGTTTTATATCTCTGGGGTCTCTCCTTTCCTTACCATAGAGCTTGCTTGTTTCATTCCAAAATTTCACTGCATACCAACAATTATTCAGGATATGGTTCTGGGTTTCGTTCTCTTTATTGCATAGACTGCATTTCGAAGGGCCGAGAAGGCCCCTCTTTTGAATATTATCCCATGTTAATAACCTTTCCTTACCTACCAGCCACACAAATAAGGCTATCTTAGGCCACCATTTACCTTCCCATATGATTTTCCATTCCGGGTTTACCTCCATCCTTTCTTGAACTCCGATAAGATAATATGCTTCCTTAACCGTGAAGGACCCTTTCATGGATTTCCCCCACCTCAAAATATCTTCCCCATTCCTAACTTTTATCTTCCTTGATTTGACTTCTTTTTCGTATTCTTTTTGCTGATCTTGGTTGATGTTTTCCATCCATTCTTCTGGCTTTCTCCATTTCCTCCATATACCTTCTGACTCTCCGTCTCTCCAATAATCTTTTACATATTTCCTTCCTTCCCTGAGCGCCTTTTGCTGTATGTTCTGGAGAGTTTGTATATTACCAAGTCTGTCTCTCTGCTGCCACCCTTCTTCCCAAAATCTAGCATTTCTTCCTCCTCTTATTTCCCAGAACGCATGTCTGTTGATTATACTCCTATTCTGACTTGCCAAGTTCCAAATTGAAGATCCTTTTGGGGTCTCTTCCACCCTAAGGATCTCTTCCGTAGTTCTTGGCATGTTGTACTTGTGAGTCCATATCTTCTTCCAGAGATCATTGCCCCCTCTCATCCACCACCACCATAATTTAGCCCCAACACCCTGTTTAGCATTTCCGGGTCTCTTAATCCAAGGCCTCCTTCCTCTTTCCTCTTTGACAGATGTTTCCAGGAAACTAAGGCCCATTTCCTCTACTGATTAGGGCCTCCCAAATAAATTTAGTATATAGTTCTTTTATCTTGGAGCAGGCTCCTTTGGGGGCCGCTATTATAGAAAAAGGATAAATGGGAATTGCTTGTAGGACTGATTTAACAAGGACAATGCGCCCCGCTATATTCAAGGTTCTGAACGCCCAGCCTGCCATTTTATTTTTTATTTTCTCTATAACCTGTAGCCAGTTTACCATTCTGGTTGGATTAAAATCAATCTGATTTCCAAGGTACTTAGTTGGTAGCTCTCCTTGTCTGAACCCTAAAGTCCTTGTAAGATGAGATTTAACTGAATCTAGGGTATTGAAAACAAAGGTACACGACTTTTCCTTGTTCACTTCCATACCTAAAGCCTCCATGAATATATCCAGGATCCTTTTTATACCCTTGACTTCTTTTACTGTTGCTTCGCAGAACAACATTATGTCATCAACGAACTGTTGATGAGTTATTGGAAGATTGCTCCCACATAGCTTGAGACCTTTGATTTTTCTTTCCTTCTGTTCCTTTTTGAAGAACCTCCCTAACCCCTCTGCCGCCAGAATAAAGAGGAAAGGCGAAAGAGGGTCCCCCTGCCTTATTCCTCTTGAGGCGTTAAATGAAGTTGAGGGTATCCCATTAATGAGAATTGAGAAATTCGGTGTTGAAATCATACTGAGTACCCATTCTATCCATCTGTTGTTGAACCCAAAGGACTCCAGGACTCTTTTAAGATATTTACAATTCAATCGGTCATAGGCTTTAGACAAGTCTAGCTTTATCATCATTCCTTTCTGCTTCTTTTCCTTTATGGTGTGGATGACTTCCTGAGTTACCACCAACCCGTCAAGAATTTGTCTCCCCTCGACAAACCCTGTTTGTTCTGGGGAGATTCAATTTGCCAGGAGGGGTTTTATCCTTTTTGCTATCAGGGTGGCTATGATTTTATAAATGACATTACATAAATCAATTGGGCGGAAGCCCTGCGCATTTTCTGAGTTGGCATTCTTCGGTATTAAAGTAAAAAAGGTTGAGTTTAACGCTGGCCATACCTTCTGCTTCATACGGGATTCCTCAACTAATTCCAAAATCTCTTTACCCAGAAATCTCCATCCTGCTTGAAAGAATTCCGTTGTAAACCCATCCGGGCCTGGAGCCTTTCCCTTCTTCATGTTCATCACTATTTCCTCTAACTCTTCTATAGTCACTGCTCGCATCAGGGCTTTGTTCTGCTCCTCTGTAACCAACTTGGTAATTTCCTTACATATCTTCTCAATAGCGGCTGCCCGATCATTTTGAGGCTCGGTCAGGATGTCTTTATGGTAATCAACTAGGACTTTCTCAATCCCTTCTTGCTCTATTACCCTTTCCCCTGCTTTGTTTTTTATGGATAGGATCATGTTTCTTTGTCTATGTTGTACCATGGCCTGATGAAAGAATTTTGTATTTCTTTCTCCTTCCCTCAACCAGTTGATCCTCGATTTCTGCCTCCATAGGATCTCCTCTTGCTTCCTTCTCTCCTCCAGCTTACTTATTAAGATTCCTTCTGCCTTGTAGCTTTCCTCTGATCTTCCTTCTATTATTATTCTTTGTTGGATTTCTTCCATTTCCTGTTCTAATCTCTGTTTCTCCTCCATGATGTTCCCAAACTCCTCCCTGTTCCATTTTTTAATCTTCCCCTTCAATTCTTTTAATTTCAGCTGGAAAGTGTGCATTTTCTCTTTTCCTTGCAATGTACTTTGAGTCCACCACTCCTCTGCCTTTTCGAAAAACTGGGGATTCCTAAGCTAGAAGGATTCAAATCTGAACAGCTTTTTTCTCGAGGTTTTCTTAATATCTATCTCCAGTCTAATTGGCCAGTGGTCTGAACCAAGAGCTGGCATTATTTTGGCTTCCATAAATACATCTCTATTCATGATCGACTCAGATACTAGAAGCCTGTCCAGTCTGGAGGCGATCTGATTTTTTCCTCCTCGACGGTTGTTCCATGTAAAAATACCATTAATAGTTTGCATATCTACCAGCCTCTGCTCAGAAATCATTTCATTAAACATTTCCATAAACTGATCTGTCCTCCTTATTCCTCCTTTTTTCTCATCCACTGTTCTTATCAAATTAAAATCTCCTCCTATTATCCACGACATTTCTGGATAGAGTCCTCTAGCTTCTTTTACATTCTTTAGGAATCTTTCTCTCTCCCCTGCTATATGTGGTCCATATACCCCTGTAATAAGAACTCTCTCTGCGGATCCTATCACTCTACAAGAGCCAGTTAAGATTCTGGGTAGACTTGTCCAGTTTTCAAAAATTCTCTCCTCCGGATTCCACATAATTGCTAACCGTCCTGCAGTGCCGATTGCATCTTGTCCCATTACTTCATATTGTATTTTTAATTTTTTAATTATTCTTTCCATCTGTTGCATAGTGATCTTCGTTTCTTGGATTATTACTATTCTTGATTTGTCCTTTCTCAATCTCTCCTTTAAATACCTCTGTTTTCCCTTACTGTTGAGGCCCCTAATATTCCAGGATGTAATTATCATTTATAACTCCTTGGGTGGTTGTTGGAAAACCTCCAATAGAGGTATAACCTTACCTGAGTTAACCAGAATCTCACCTACAGCCTGAATTGTCTCATTTAGAGTTCTTCTTCCCCTCTTCCGTCCTCCTTTGCCAGTGGCTTCCATTCCTATGCTGTTATTTTCATAAACCCCTATTTGTCCTGTTATTTCTTCCCCTGCTCTGCCTCTTTTTTCTTTGTATTTTTGGAATGTATCCTTATATAAATTTTCTGAGTTTTTGGAATAAATCTCTCGTCAAGATTTTTCCATTCCTGTATCAACTTCCTCATAATTTTCTCTTCTTCTATCCCTGAATCATTTTGTGACCCAAATTCCATCTGGATTTGCTCTGAAGTTGTCTCAGGATTTACCCCCATCTCCTCTTCATTCTCCCTGGCCGCTGTTGTGTTTTCATCCCTTATTCCTTTGCTAACTTCCATTGGTTCCCTCTCGTTCTCTTCTTCTTCGTCCATTGCATCCGATCCCTCATCTTCGTTCTCTTGAAGGACTTGAAATTTGTTCTGGTTTTCTATTATTATGGGTTTTGATTTTCTTGTAGCTTTTCTCCTTCTTTCTCTGATCTCTTCCTTCTGCTAACCTCCTGAAAACCTGCCTGTCCTCCCTTTGTTTTTTCTGCCCTTCTTTGTTCTTCTTCTTGTTTTTTAATATTCTCGTCTTCTCTATTTTGCGGACATTGCTTGAACAGGTGTCTATACTCATGGCACCGTCTGCACCTAAAGGGGATATGCTCATAGTCCAGTGGCTGCTGCCAAATCTCATCCTGGTATTCTAGCTCTATATATTCTGGTAGTGGCTCTGCTATGTTCATGTAGACGCATATTCTAGCGTAAGACGTATATTTCCCCCTCTTGGTTGATTCATCCACTTTGACAAAAGTCCCGATTGAATTACCAATTCCTTCAAGAATATCTGGGTCCCAGAATTCTACCGGTAAGCCAAATAGTGTGACCCATATAGGAGCAGCTAGCATTTTCTCATTCTCTGGGTTATATCTTTCTTCCCAATGTCTCATAAACAGTCCTGCATTATTCATGAAGTATGGCCCCTCCTCAAAGGTTTTTTCCTTGTCTTCCATGTTGGCAAATATTACTGTAAAAAACCTTTTCGCCCCCAACTTTAAATCTATGTGTCCTTTTGGTTTCCAGCGTTGCTGGATCCATTTTACTAGATCCCTCTTAGTAGGCCAAAACCTAATAAACTTGCAGATTAAAGCATGATCCCTCATATAGCATCTATATTCTTCAAGTTTGTTATTAGGAATAACATACCTGGGTTTTTCCTGTGCCCTTGGTAAACATCGGCCTCCTGATTTGGTTTGCCACTGGTTCCCGAGGACCGGTGCCTCTCTGCTGCTCCCCCTTGTCCTGCTCTCTGACCTACTCCCGCTTGCTTCACCTGTTGTTACGTTTTTATAGGAGGGGATCTCTCCCCTCCCTTTCCCGCTCTCCATCGCGCCCCTCAGTTCTCAACGGCTTTGATAGACTCCTGTCTCTTGCTTAATATTCCTTAACTGTTCGAATCTCTTCACTAGAAACCTCTCTTAAGGACTCCGCCGTCTCTCGCTTCCTGCCCTGATTGTTGCTGCAAACCCTAAGTTTCAAACTCTGTTCTGCTCCGCACTTCCGCCATCGCCCAACCTCTTTTCCTCCCGTAAGTGGGTGAATTTGACTAACCTAAAATATTTGATTTGGATAAATGTTTTTTCTCAAAATATTTAAAGTTCAGGTCACTCATGTCATTGCAAACTTCTTAGGTAATCAATGGTGCCAATGTAAAAGAGTGACTCTGAATTTTTGAATCTTTGATTTGGGTAATTGGCTAGCTCAAAAGCTTCAAAATTCATGTTACATACGCAAAAATTTTGGGTGATTAATGATGATGATGAAAAATAAGTTTACTATTAAGTGCATTAGTTAGCACAATGACACTATTGAATGATAAGACTAACATCAACTACATGTAGAAATTATGATGTAGATTTGCAACTTCTCATGACATTTTATTCAAAATCATAAGACACAAACCTACTCTATTGCTTTGTGGAAAATAATTCACAATCTAAAACAAAAATTTTAGACATGCAATAAGAAATAACAGACATGCAACAATTATTTTTCCCACGGAAAACAAATTGTTAAAAACCTCAATGTATGCTTGCATTAAATCAGAAGAATAGAGATGTATTACAATTGCTTTGCTCAACTAAGCACAACCTGTAAGTGCATAACATATCTCTCTGCTCATTGAAAGGCTCTGAGCCATATTTAGTCAAAATTTTCCTTTGCTTGAGCTCCTATTTCCTTGTGTTGTTCCTTGAGAAATTAGGCCCCTATTATTTAGGAAATTCCTCAAATTGATTGCGCAATTCCTTTAGGTTGGTCACCTGACTACATGCAACATATTGATGCAGGAGCATGAGGCTTGAAGACAAAAGACTTCAAATTTTATTCCAAAAATACAAAAAAAGTTTACAAGCAAAGGAGTGGGATCTTTTAGCTGTCACTTTGCAAAGCTTTCTAGATAGGATTTGAGCTAGAATTCAGGGATTTGAATTATCTTGTAATTAATTCAAGTATTTAGGCTTAGTTGAGATTCTTGAGGAGAATATCATGCAGATTAGATATTATCTAGGATTAGGCAGATTCGATTCATTGATTTAGGATCTATTGTTGTATGAGCTGGTATTTATGTAAGTTTTGAATTAGTAGAATGAGATTTTGACGGATTTTGGCTGACGAGGATTGGAATGTAAAAATTTGGAATTTTTTTGTATCTCTATAAATATTGTGCATGAATGGTCAAATCCCGGAGGTTTTAATTTCCTTCAAAATCTTATGTTGTCGCATCTAAACCTTCACTTTCTGCGTATTTAAATAATTTAGAGACAGACTAAACCTGGCAGAGGTGCTAAGTCTTGGTGGAATGAGGAAACCTGACAAATTCGCAAGAAACCTAAAAGACGAGCGGAAACCTTCGGATCAGCCAGATCGATGGATAATATCGACTGAAGAGGAATGGCGAGGTTAAAACCACATGCAGAATAGAAGAGCAATCTTTGTAGGTGTAAGTTGTATCTCGCATTGTCTCAAAGTGATAAGTGGTATTCTACAAATTCACGCGATTACCCTTAGCGGGTGACACAGAGCACGAGAAAGCTACTTTATTGCGCGCTCTCGACCTGATATCAGTTGTGCAAGATTCCAAGCGAGATTAAGCGATAACCATTGGATCAAGCGGGATTGATTGACGGTGGGGATCGACCAAGCTAGTTGGCTAGCGGGTGACGCGATAACCGTCAGACTGAGGAATGAGATAGACAATGGAGATTATTGCACTAAAGGTTTGTGGAGTGGTAGATGTGATAAGGTTATGAACTCGGTTTTTTTTTAATTCCTTTTGGTTCTGTGGTAATTTTGAAGTTTTGCCATACCATCGGGTAAATTAAACAGTTTTGCTATTTTAGGAGAAGAGCTAAATTTGGAGGTTGATCACTGATACTCCAAAGATAACCTGAGAAGAAGTTCCACTCGAACTTGAAGAAATCATTTCTAGTTTTGAATGATTATCCTTAACACCTGCAACCAGCTCACCATTAGTGGTATCAGAGTAGCCTACTAACACTAAGAAGGATCTCAAAGATCAAAAAAAGAAATCCAACATGGCTTTCAGAGTTGGAGGAAGACGTGGTGGTGGTAAAAGAAGAGGAAAACCAATTGCAAATGTTGAAGTATTGGAAGCTATGCAACAGATGCAAGCTAGATTAGAAGGAGTGGAAAGGGAAATCAAAGAGATGCAGGTGTTGGAGATGTTAGTGAGCCTGAACTTGAAGCTGCAGAAGAAGAGGAACCTGCAGAAGTTACTCTTGAAATGAGATTTTTTAAATCAGTGTTGGGATCCACATCTAAACCCAGACTTTAGGGTTCAGTTTATATAGGAGGTTTAAACCCTGAGGAGTTGATAGACATGATTAATGACATGGATAAATTCTTTGATTATGAATAAATGGAAGAAGGAAAGAGAGTGAAATTTGTTGTCACAAAATTGAAAGCACATGCAGGACTTTGGTGGGATGGAGTGCAGGCAGAAAGAAAAAGACTTGGTAAGCAACGATTTAAAAAATGGAATAGGATGGTGGAAAAATTGAGAGGTAAGTTTTTGCTAAGTGATTATCAACAATCATTATTTAGAAAAATGCAAAATCTTAGATAGAGGTCTCTGATAGTGAAAGAATACATAGAGGAATTTTACAAAGTGAGCATAAAAGTTGGACAAATTCAAGATACAGCCGAGAAGGTTGCAAGATATATAAATGTTCTTAGAATGGAGATCCAACATGAGATAAGTGTGCTATCTCTTAAAATAGTAGAAGAGGCTTATCAGATGATATTGAAGGCTGAATAAAAACTCATGAGGAAGCAATTTTCCAGAAGTAGAGGTAATTTCTGAGGAAGAGGAAGTCAAGGTGGTAGAGGAAGATCTACAACACCTAGAGATGGAGCTAGCAGTAGCTCGAATCAACATACACCCATAGAAGGTGATGCAAGTGGCAGAAGGAGTTTTTTCAAAGGAAGAGGAGGCAGAGGTAGAGGAAGAGAAATCAGATGTTACAGATGTAACAAGCTGGGACACAGAGCCTATGAGTGCCTAGAAAATGCAGGGACAAATTAGCGAAATGTAATTGTTTCTCAGACTGAAGAGGAAGTAGCAAAGATGTCAAAAGAAGTAGAAAATGCAGGGACAAATTAGAGAAATGTAATTGTTTCTCAGACTGAAGAGGAAGTAGCAAAGGTGTCAAAAGAAGAAAATGTACCAGAGAAAGGGGAATATTTGGTAGTTAACAAAGTTTTGTTAAAGCCAACAAAGGAATTTGTTGAACTAGCGCAGAGAAAGACTTTGTTCAGGATTGTGTGCAAGGTTCAAGGAAAATGTTGTCAAATGGTAATTGTTATTGGCAGCACCGATAATTTGGTCTCTACAGAAGTGATGGAAAAGTTGAAATTAAAGTCAAGGAAAAATCCAACACCTTACAAGGTGTCATGGCTTCAAAAAGGACATTAGTTGTTAGTGAAAGAACAGTGTGAAGTGGAGTTGCAGTTGGGAAGATACAAAGACAAAATTTTGTGCGATGTGATGCCTATGGATGTGTGTCACATATTGCTGGAAAAACCTTGGTAGTAGGACAGAGGAGCTATGCATGATGGGAAAAAGAACACATACAAATTTGGTAAAGATGGTATTAATCATACATTGCTGCCTATGGAAGAAGAGGATGCATCAAGGAAATATGATCCAAAGACTCTATTGCTGAGTGGAAAAGAATACTTGCAGCAGATTGAAGAGAATGAGGTAAATTTTGCATTGATTTGCAAACCAAGGTAATAATTACTTCCACTAAATTTTTTGATTTGCCAATTGAAATTCAAGAGATGCTGGAAAATTATTGTGATATCATTGTAGATGATTTGCCTAATGAGTTACCACCCATTAGAAAAATCAGTCATCATATAGATTAGATTCTAGGGGCAAATCTGCCAAATAAAGCAGCTTACAGGATGACTCCCACAGAAAATGAAGAAATCAGAAAACAGGTTCATAAATTGTTAGATAAATGACTGATTAGAGAGAGGTTTGAGTCCTTCTGTAGTTCCAACAGTGTTGAGTCCAAAGAAAGATGGAGGCTAGAGAATGTGCACTGATTCAAGAGCAACCAACAAAATAACAATCAGGTATAAATTTCCTTTACCTAGAATTGAAGATTTGATGGATTGTTTAAGTGGAGCAAGATATTTTACAAAGCTGGATTTAAAAAGTGGGTATCATCAAATAAGGATTAGAGAAGGTGATGAATGGAAAACTGCTTTTAAAACAAATGAAGGATTGTATGAATGGATGGTAATGCCTTTTGGGTTATCAAATGCTCCTAGTACATTTATGAGGCTTATGAATGAAGTGCTGAAAGAATATATTGGTAAATTTGTAATAGTATATTTGGATGATATATTAGTTTACAACAGACCTAAAGAGGGATGTATGAGACATATGAATTATTTCTTACAGAAGCTACAACAAGAAAGGTTACTGTTAAATTTAAAGAAATTTTCATTCATGAAGGAAGAGTGGGTATATTTGGGCTTTGTTGTTTCTGTTGATGGATTAAAAATGGATTCAGAGAAGATAAAGGAAATCATAGAGTAGCCTTCACCGAAAAGTGTTTTTGAGGTAAGTATTTTCATGGTCTTGCTAGTCTCTATAGAAAATTCATAAGAGATTTTAGTAAGATCAATGCTTCTATTATTGACACTATAAAGAAGGGTAAACAACAATTTAAATGGACTATGGATGTAGAAAAGAACTTCTAGCTGTTGAAAAGAAATATCACTGAAAAACCTATTTTAATTTTGCCTAATTTTAAGAAACCTTTTCAAGTGAAATGTGATGCTAGTGGAGAAGCTATTGGCGCTATTTTAAGTCAGGAGAATAAACCTGTAGCTTATTTCTATGAAAAACTAAATGAATCAAAGAAGAAATATTCTTCTTATGATAAGGAATTTTATGCAGTTGTACAATCATTGAAGAAGTGGAGACATTACTTGATGTCTAAGGAGTTTATACTTTATTCAGACAATCATGCATTACAGTACATTATGCAACAACCAAAGCTTAGTTAGAAACATGCAAAATGGGTAGAATATCTCCAAAGTTTTAATTTTGTATTAAAACATATAAATGGCCAATTAAATGAAGTAGCAGATGCCTTAAACAGAAAAAGTATCCTAGTTTAGGAAAGTCAAATTCAAGTGTTGGGTTTTGATTTTCTTAAAGAATTATATGAGAAAAATTTAGATTTTAAAGAGGCATTTGAAGCTTGTAAAAATCCTGTGTTGTTAGACAGAAGTAAGTGACATGATTTTTTCTTGCAAGAATGATTGTTGTTTAAAAGAAATCAGCTGTGCATACCACATTGTTCTATTAGGGAAAATTTAATCAAGGAGAAACACAGTGGTGGACTTGGAGGACATTTTGGTGCAGATAAGAATTATGAGTAGTTGAATCAATTTTATTTTTGGCCGAAGATGGGATTTGAAGTGGAAAAGTATGTAAAAAATTGTAAAGTCTGTCAGTATGCGAACGGAAGGAGCCAAAACACAGGTTTGTATGTTCCATTACCTATTCCAGATAGACCTTGGGATATGGTAAGTATGGATTTTGTTTTGGGTTTACCAAAAATTCAAAAAGGAAATGATTCAATTTATGTTGTGGTTGACAAATTTTCTAAAATGGCACATTTTATTCCATGTTATAAAACCAATTATGCTACTCTCATTGCTAATATTTTTTTTAAGTAGATTGTAAGGTTGCATGGGTTACCTAAGAGCATTGGTTCAGATAGAGACACCAGATTTGTTGGTCATTTCTGGAGGACCTTATGGAAGAAACTTGGTACTAAACTGAGTTTCAGTTCAACTTATCATCCTCAAACTAATGGACACACTGAAGTTGTAAAAAAAAGCTTGGGTAATCTTCTGAGAAGTCTTGCAAGTGAACATCCAAAGCAATGGGATCAAATTTTGGCACAAGCTGAATATGCTTATAATGATTCTCCTAATAAGAGTACAAGGCAGGGTCCATTCCATATAGTTTATGGAATGCACCCAAGAAAAGTGTCTGAATTGAGAGACTTGGGAAAAGTTGAAATGAGAAGTGCTAAAGGAGAAGATTTTGTTTTAGATATTCAAGCAATACATGAATAGGTAAAACAAAAGTTACAGGATAGCAACATAAAGTACAAGAGTAAAGCAGATTTGAAGAAGAGAGAAGTTAACTTTGAGTTTAGAGATTTGGTTTTAGCACACCTAAGGAAGGAAAGATTTCCCAAAAGAGAGTATAACAAGTTAAAATTTAAGAAAATTGGGCCATGCAATAAGGAAATTTTTTGCAAATGCATATGAAATTGAATTACCCCCTGACATTGGAATATCTCCAATTTTCAATGTTGCTGATTTGTACTGGTATAAGAATAGAAATGCAGATGATACAACAGAAGATAAAGAAGAACAAGAGGTTGATTGAATAAAACAGTTACCTACAGCAAAGGTATTGTAGACAGAAAAGATTTTAGACAAGAAATTGTTTAAAAAGACAAGAGGACAGGAGTATTTTCAGTATTTGATCAAGTGGAGGGATCAACCAATTGCTGATGCTACCTGGATGATAGATGCCATGCTACAAAAGTTGGGTAGTTCTTTAGAAGAGCTCATGGACAGGATCCCATGAAGAATTTTGTTCTCGGGAGTTTGATGCAAGAGCATGAGGCTGGAAGATAAAAGATTTCGAATTTTGTTCCAAAAATACAAAAAAAAGTTTACAAGCAAAGGAGTGGGATACTTTAGCTGTCACTTTACAAAGCTTTCTAGATAGGATTTGAGCTAGAATTCATGGATTTGAATTATCTTGTAATTAATTCAAGTATTTAGGCTTAGTTGAGATTCTTGAGGAGAATATCATGCAGATTAGATATTATCTAGGATTAGGCAGATTCGATCCATTGATTTAGGATCTAATTGTTGTATGAGAAGGTGTTTATGTAAGTTTTGAATTAGTAGAATGGGATTTTTATGGATTTTGGCTGAGGAGGATTGAAATGTAAAAATTTGGAATTTCTATGTATCTCTATGAATATTGTGCATGAATGGTCAAATCTCGGAGGTTTTAATTTCCTTCGAAATATTTCTGAGTTTTGTTGAGTTTTGTATAATTTTGTGTTGTTGCATCTAAATCTTCACTCACTGTGTATTTAAATAATTTAGAGATAGAATAAACTTGGTGGAGGTGCTAAGTCTTGGTGGAATGAGGAAACCTGACAAATTTGCAAGAAACCCAGAAGAAGAGCAGAAACCATTGGATCGGCTAGATCGATGGAAGAGGAATGGTGAGATTAAAACCACGTGCAGAATAGAAGAGCAGTCTTTGTAGCTGTAAGCAGTATCTCGTGCGGTCTCAAAGTGATAAGTGGTATTCTACAAATTCACATGATTACCCTTAGCAAGTGCCACGTAGCACGAGAAAACTACTTTTCTCGTGCACCTTCGACCTGATATCGGTCGTGTAAGAATCCATGCGAGATTACGCGATAACCGTTGGATCGAGCAGGATTGATCGACGGTGGGGATAGGCCAAGCTAGTTGGCGAGCGAGTGACGCGATAACCATTGAACTAAGGAATGAGATCGACGGCGAAGATTATTGCGCTAAAGGTTTGTGGAGTGGTAGACGTGATAAGGTTATGAACTAGGGTTTTTTTTTAATTCCTTTTGGTTCCATGGTAATTTTGAAGTTTTTCCATACCATCGGGTAAATTAAGCAGTTCTGCTATTTTAGCAGAAGAGTTAAATTTGGAGGTTGATGACTGATACTCCAAATATAACCCGAGAAGAAGTTCCACCCAAACTTGAAGAAATTGTTTCTAGTTTTTAAAGATTATCCTTAACACCTGCAACTAGCCCACCACATATGTACACTTAAGACTGGTCTACAACTGATGTTACACTACCTTGGAATCTCCACCAATCATGGGGAACTCAAATTCTATGCACTAGTTATTTTGGGCTGATTGATCAATTAAGTAGATGATCACTGATTTTGACTGAAGTCCCACTATTTAACTGACCTTCCACTAGTTCCTCCAAAGGTTGGAACTAGTTTAACTGAAAACAACTTGAGATAACTGACCTTGATTGCTACAAATTAGCAATCACACATGCTGAACTAAACTCTAAATCCTTCAACTTGAATTTACTAAGTAAATTGGGTGACACAAGCCATGTCACCCAAGTTGTCTACTGATGTGGAAATTCAAATTTTCTCATTTTAATCAAGGCAAAATCAAATTGATAATTTCTTGTTGAATTTTTCAATGCTCCCTCAACAAGAAAGATATTATCAACCACCCTTATCCTGCACTTGTGGAAATCGAACTTTCTTCTTGACAAAGCCTTTCTAAAAATGTCAGCATCTTGTTCCTCTGTCAAAATGTACTACAACAACATTATCTGCCTCTACACACGGTCTCGTAAATGGTGATACTGGATATCTATATGCTTGGATCGATAGTGAAAAATAGGATTATTAGAGAGCTTAATGCAACTTTAATTATCACAATAGATCATAGTTGGATCCATCATCTGACTAAACAATCCAATATGTATCTTTCTCATCTAGATCGTCTCACAATTTGCTTGACTTGCAACCATGTATTCTACTTCTGCTGAGCTGAGCACCACAGTTATTTGCTTCTTGCTGTACCAGCAGACTGTTGGGGACCCAGAACTGAAAATTCTTCCTGATCTACACTTTCAGTCTATGGAATCCCTGCTCAATTTGCATTTTTGAATCTGCACAGTTTCACTCCCTCTGTCCTTTTGTACCATAGTCCAAACTAGGTAGTGCCTCTGAGGTATCGTGGAAGATACTTAGCTTATATCCACATTTATTTGGTTGGTCTAACAATAACTTGGCTCAGTTGGTTGACTGCATAACACATATCTGGTCATATGTTCACAAGGTACATCAGTGAACCCACTAGCTGCTGATAAATGGTAACATCCACTTCCTCACTTGAAGTGGCACCCTCCTTCTTCTAGTTGGTCGCTATATGTGTCCTCATGGGTCTGCAAATCTCCATGTGGAACCTCTATAGTATCTCATTTGCACACTTTCCTTGAGAGACAAATAGTTCCCCGTCGCCTTGCCATACTTCCAACCCAAGGAAGTAGTGCATGAGACTGATCCAGGTGGATGTTGGTGGCCACCCACCTATCCCATTTGGACCCCCGCAACTGTCTCTTTCAGTTTTTCAGTTTCCGTAATTGTAGCACAATTTACTATTTTTAGCAGTTTTTTTCGGGTCTTGAACTTTCGGAGCCGTTTTGAGGCCCTAAACGACGTTTTTTGGGAAATCTAGGGGCAACATGGGTCCATGGACCGATATTGCCCTTCCCAAAGTGGTATTTCTCGGATAGACCTTTCTAACGAGCTATCATACGCGTCAAACGGAGATCGTATGCTAAAGTTACGACCTCGGGAAATTGATGTACCAATTTACCCAAAACGGGGCCCACAATTTGACGGTTCATCTTCTAAGGGTCGGTTTTGGAATGTGAAGGGTTTTCCATTGTTTCTCAATAATAAATAGGCCTTCGGGCCTCATTGTAACACAAGTTCGGAATAGTTCAGAGACATGGAGCCGCACATCTCTTCTCAGAGATAAGCTACCATCGT
>APFE030700401.1:3024-24244 GCA_000404065.3 Pinus taeda | reverse complement strand
GGAAACTGAAAAACTGAAAGAGACAGTTGCGGGGGTCCAAATGGGATAGGTGGGTGGCCACCAACATCCACCTGGATCAGAGACCCAAGTCCTTCATTTCAAACTCCCTTGCAAGGTCCTCCTTGAAAGATCTGATAAGATGTTCATCACCATTTAAAATCAAATAATCAACATATAATACAATAATCAACAATTTATCTTCTACCAAATTATGATAGAGGTTTGCATCCGCTTCACTTATGGTGAAGCCCAAAAATGTGAGATAGTTATCGATCCTAGTGTACCAAGCATGGGGTGATTTCTTGAAACCGTACAACACTCACTTGATTCTACACACATGAGACTCTCAATCAAAAATATCAAAACCTTCTGGTTGTTGGATGTATACCTCCTCCTCAATAACTCCATTGAGGAATGTTGTTTTTACATCCATATAGTGGATCTTCCACCCCATTTGCATGAGCAAGAATTGATCTAATGGATGAGTACCTTGCTATAGGAGTGTTGTGTAGGAAATCCTTTCTATGAATAGAAAAGATCCTCTGGTCTTATGGGAGGGTCTAGCAACAAACGAGGACAAATATATGTAATCTTTCCTAGTTTATAGGTCTAGAAAACACAAAGGAGGATAGATGACATACTCACTCTGATGCTAACCTCCGTTGGTGTCGTCCTTGATTTTTTCGCTTCCAAGTTCAATCTCCTCTTCGCCGTTATGGATGAATACTTGCAAGTAATATCATGTGGAGACAACAAATGCATACATATCAAAATTAATTCCAATATAAACCATGTAAAAAATTAAGGAGTATTACACTAAATGAGCAACCATTGACACATTTATGGAAAACAAACACATAATGTATTATTAATAGATGGTAAAGGGAGCATTACAACCACTTAAGCCTTGATGTTGGAAGCCTCCTTTAGGTGAGTTTCCAAGTCCTAGCCTTAACCTTCAAGCACTCCTTTCTCTTTAGCAAAATGGGTAGCATTTGGGCATAGTTTAGCACTACGAAGACAACCAATCAATAACCAACCATTAGTGGATAGTAGGGATCTCATTTATAGCGAAGGAGAGGGAGTTGAGGATCCATGAAAGGAGGGAGAAGTTCCACATCTCGAGGGAAATATCCATGAAATTAGGATCAAGGACTTGGAATGGGAGGTCTCGTTCCAATCCTCATTCACCTAACCAACTCACCGTTCTTGAGACTTCTAGTAAGAGAAACTTCTCCTCTATTTTTGGAAAAACTGCCTGAAGAGGTTCAGCATGGGTTTTCCTGATAAAAGTTGCGTTGACAACACTAGGATTGTATAGTGCAACAAGTTACAAGCACGGGTCACTAATCATGCAAAACACGTTGATCCTGAAAACAAGGTTGTTTTATAATGTAAGAGCATTGACTTGAAACTATCATTGTATTTTAGTAGACATAGGGGGGTCTTGTATTTTCAAGGAAGTTGGATTCCTATGTATGTAATTATTAATGTTTTGAGTGGTTAAATTAGGAATTAATTAGATAAGTGTGAGGATATTTGTAAATGGTCTCAAGTGTAGGAGAACATGAGTGATTAAAGATGATGAGAGAGTTGGAAATCAATTGTAACTCTTATATGTCTCATGATTTGAGGAACTAGAGAGGATTCTTATGGATAAGAAGGAGTTAAAAGTGGATTTAGAATATTTTCAGGAGTTAGTTTAGAAAATTAAGGATCTGAACTAGAATTAGTTCAGCAGAACCTTTTTGTATAAAGGTAAGCCTAAAAGGTTGGGAGCAAGTTAGTCACTTAGTAGTTAGAGAGTTAGGAAATAATATTTTTCTGTAAGCCTACGGGTAGGTAAGAAAACAGAGGCCATTGACCAGAAAATCAGGCCAGAGAGAGGGAAACTCTTATGTAAATACTTGTTTATTAAGACAAACAACTCAATTCTGAGTTTGCGTGTGTGTGTGGAGTAATTCAATTATAATCTGTGTGTGAACTTGAGTATTCCATGTAACAGAGGTTCCAGGCAGAGTTCGACAAGATACAGAGAAATAAGAATGATACGAAGAATCCTAATGGATCGTTTGAATCCATTCGAAGGATCACAATCAAGATTCTGGAGTGGTTGTGTTAAAAACTTGCAAAGTTAAACTCAGGAGGGAGTTGCGCAGTAGAATAGCGGAAGGAACAAAAACCCTAAAGAAACCCTAAACCACAGAAGAACATTGAGAAATGGCATAAAATCCAAGTAAAGAAGTGGACGAAGAAGTGAAATGTTGATGCACAGTAACCGTGGGATCTAGAAGATCAACGGACAAGATTTATTCATGATGGGCGGCCAGGATTAAGTCGCATAAGATGGAGCTAAGAAATGAACGATGGAGATTCAATCTAAGTACTGGTGGAAGGAGAAAGGCGTGAATCGATTTGGATCGTTAGATTGATAGATTTGGTAGATCAACGGTGATCCACAACTAAGCAGGGGTAGAGAGTACGGGATGCCTGGATCGTGGTTGAAAGCCCGCAATTGTTATTAGCCATCGATCGCAAAAGTTAATGCTTATGTCACATTCCACTATGGCATTAAACCTGTAATTAACCCACATGCTAGTTGGAGGTCCGCAAATCGTAGGATTTGTTGGCTTCCGTCATCCAACGAATAATGGCCATAAAGATGATTGGACGATAATCTTTGAATGGAATCAAAGTTTTATAGACTGAGGAATTATAATTTGTGTCGGCTCCGTGAGGCAGTTAAATTTCGCGCACGTTTCTTGTGCGATGTTGCGGCAACTGTCAGATTAAGAACTAGATCGACAGCGGAGATTTAATCACAAATCACATTCGATAAAGAGTTTGGGTTTGCGATAAACCCCGATTTGCGATATTTTGATAAGCTGAGATTTGCAATATTCTGATAAGCCGAGATTTACGATGTTGCGATGGACTATGGACCATTAGATCAAAGGGTTGATCGAACGACAGAGGTTAACTCTCCCATTTCGCAGGAATCAAGTGCTGGCAGATTGCGGAAACTGCGATATGCGATGAGCCGAGAATGCGATAAATGAAAGCATCGAGTAATGTGCAAAGGCCGAGGAAAAGGCGAAAGGGTATGGTTTATGCATGTTTCATGTGTATTTACATTATACAAGGATTATAATAGAAATAGCGCCGATAGAAGGTTTTTATGGGTCAGTCCGTGAATAACCATAGTTATAGTGTGGGGTTGGTTATATATGTGCAGGCTTAAGGATTGGTTAAAAATTTAATGAAGGGAGAGTATAGAGTCTTGATGGAAAGGATGGGTTAAGGGGTGGATTAGTTAAGGAATCATTCCACATGAGATTTATAAATTGGGCCTTAAACCATTTCAAAAGAAGATTGACTCGGCAAAGAGTCTGAAATTCCTAGGGAAAAACAGATATATGCATTTTATATGCCTACTGTGGGTTTCACAGGGTATACCCTATGGCAGAGTGGTATCAGAGCTGAATTGTGGTTGAAACCTCTGGTATTAAGGCAAAACAAAGAAATTATGTGTGAAATTTTCTTTGAAAAGAATTTAGAACAGAGTTATGTGTAAATATGTGTATTCAGGCAAGAGGAGATCAGATTCTAATCTGACAAACAGTAAGCACACAAAGGTAAGGTATAGCAGAATATCGGGAGAATTGCATATGCAAGGGAACAGAGGACAATCCATTCAAAGCACAAGTGAATGGTAGAACAAGATCGTGCAGAGATATTGAAGGTAAGATGGTATGTTTTTATTTTAATCTAATTTGAAGATTCAAGAGTTTTGGTTTTTATATTGATGCACAGGTAGCAGCATAAGAAGGTGAGAAAGATTGCAACAATCTAGAGCAAGGAATGCTCAAGAGAAACTGAGAACAACTTCCAACTGCGGTTGGGTAGAAGTTGTTGAGGCAGCTCCACAGTTTCGATTGTGGGTAGAGTTTTCTTAGAGATAACAATTCCGGCAAAAGAAGTGTTGGGCAGAATTGTTAGTTAGCAAGAGGTTTGAGGAAAGAACCAGAGAGATGCTAAAAGACTAAGCTCAGAGGAGAGAAGCTTAGTGAGGCATATGTAGCAATAAGGAGACTTATTATTGCAGAGGTACTTTTGCAAATTACAAGAAGATCATAATGGCAATTCCACAGAGGATGTGGGTAGAATTGCTAAGAAATGAAGGAAGCTGATAAAACTTTCTAAGTGAAAGAAGAGGTGGTCAGAGCCTAGTATTTCATTTGTGATTGAAGTACAAGAGGACAATTGTGTTCTTAAAAGGTGTAGACGAGTTGAAGCCTAGAAGGAGCAGAGATAAGTGCTCAAAAGAGGTTCCAAAGACAAAGAACCAAGTGCTTTCCAAAAGACCAAGTACAGAGGAAAGCTTGGTGAGGTAAGTGGCAGCAGGGAGGACTTGCTATTGCAGAGACTTTAATGTAGCTCATAGTGAATAAGTGAGAAACTCATAGAGATGGAGAAGAATATGACAACTGATAGTCATAGTAGAGGTTTTGAGGAAGACCACAACAAAAGAAAAGTGAAGATGGAGAATTCCAAGACAGATGGCAAGAGAATGAGTCAAGAGGAAATTGACAGGGAAATTGCAGAGATGAAAGGACAACTCAATGTATTGAGGATAATACTAGAGGAAAGTCAGAGATTAGGTTGGGTATTAAATAAGAATCCAGTGAAGTGGCATAAGTTACAGAGGAAGCTACAGTAGAGGCAAGTAAAGTGGTTGAGGGGAAAACTCAGAGAAGCTGAGTTGGAAATGGAAGTGTCCATTTGTGAACCAGAGCAGGGTGAAGTTCTGGGTGAAGATGAAGACTGAAACTTCGAGTGAGACCAAAAAGGCACATGATTTTAGATTTGACAATTTGTGTATGTTTACAGGTGAAACATGTGAAGGACGACAATTTGATGATATTGACATAAAGAAAGAAGAAGATAGGTAGAATATAAATCCTCCTCTAAAAGAAGAAGTGAGAAGGATATCAAGCAATCAAGTAAAGGACTTGATGAGATTGAGGAGAAGACCATCGAAATATTTCTAAGTCATGTAAAGGACTTGGAACAGCAGGAGAAATTGGTGATTGAATCATCAGATGAAATCATGAGGTCTTGTGGTTTTACAACTAACAAGGTGTGCTTGAATGTAGGTATTGCAGAAGACAAAACATTTTATCAATCTACCTTGAATAAAGCTAAAAGTTGCCAAGAAAAGTATGATGATGAATGCATTTTAGATGAAGATCGAGTTGAGTTATTATAGCAGAAGGAATTCATAAATTCCATGCTTAGTGGAGGAAATATCTTCAGTAGAGATGAGACAATTATGTCTTATGATAAGGAATTTTCTGTTGATTTTCTTAAATGGCTAAAGGGAGAGTGATGGACAAACATCTGGAACTATCACAGAGATGGAGGATCAGAATTTTATTCTAATCAAGAAGGAAGAATTAGTGTCAACAAGAATTTATACTTGTGACAAAGAAGAAGATAGTGAGGATTGTACAAAGATTTTAGGAGAAATTTCAAGTGAGATGGCAAATTTGTGGCATGATTTAAGCCTTTTGGAAAAAAGGCTAGAAAACCAAAAAGTAAGTGTTCAGGTTGTAAAATCAAAACTGGATGAGAATGAAGAAGTTCACTGCAATGGACAAGGACAAAAAGACATTGTTGAAACTAATGGTGTGGAGGAGAGACAAGCTGATAGTCTCGTGAATTCTATTGAGAATTCACAACAACATACTGATGTGTTGAAAGAGGAGGAATAATTAGAGAAGTAAGCTGAATTGTTTCCAAATGAAGAAAAGGCACAAAAGCCTTATGATTTTTATTTTAACAATTTTTTTATGAGTGATGGTTTAGTTGCAGACACTGGAGGAAATTTGGCATAGGTGACCAGCCATATAAAAATGAAAGAGGAAGATTCTGTGGAAGTATTTAATCCATGGAACAACGATGTTAAATTGTTGGAGAGAATGTTGGAAATTAAGGATTCAATACAGATAGAGATAATCATGAAAGAGGGTAACGATGTAAGGGTGGTAGTAAAAATGGAAGTACTAAAAGTAGTAGAACCAATAAGAATGGTAGAACAAGTAAGAATAAGCACAAAAATTTGACAAATTCAAGGAGAAGAACAACAGATTGGAGAGTTAGTGGAAAACAAAAACAACCTAAAACAAGGAGAAAGAGGAAGAAGTAAGTGGCAGAGTATGGATTAGTCCAAGAATGTGCTGGAAATGGAGATTAAAGAATTATGGCAGTTAATGATGAAACAGTGGAGGAGATTAATAGTAGCAGGAACAATGATCAATCAGAGTTTTAACCTGATTGACAAGGAAAGGAATATGAAACAGAAGACAATAGACATACAAGAACAACAAAGGTGCAGAGCATTTGGGCAGTTACAAACTAAAGTTTGGGACCCTAGAGGTTTCCTATTAATATCTGAACACACACAATTAGGAGATCATGAATATTTTCTACTTTGGGAGTCTAATGCAGGAGCATTGACTCGAAACTATCATTGTATTTTAGTAGACATAAGGGTGTTTTATTTTCAAGGAAGTTGGATTTCTATGTATGTAACTATTAATGTTTTGATGGTTAAAGTAGGAATTAATTAGATAAGTGTGAGGATATTTGTAAATGGCCTCAAGTGTAGGAGAACATGTGTGATTAATGATGATGAGAGAGTTGGAAATCAATTGTAACTCTTATAGGTCTCGTGATTCGAGGAACTAGAGAGTATTCTTAGGTATAAGTAGGAGTTAAAATTGGATTTAGAAGATTTTCAGGAGTTATTTTAGCAAATTAAGGATCTGAACTAGAATTAGTTCAACATAACCTTTTTGTATAAAGTTAAGCCTAAAATCCTAAGAGAAAGTTAGTCAGTCAGTAGTTAGAGAGTTAGGAAATAGGATTTGTCTGTAAGCCTATGGACAAGTAGGAAAATAGAGGCCATTGACCAAAAAATTAGGCCAGAGAGAGGGAGACTCTTATGTAAATACTTGTTTATTAATACAAACAACTCAATTCTGAGTTTGCGTGTGTGTGGAGTAATTCAATTATAATCTGTGTGTGAACTTGAGTATTTTGTGTAACAGAGGTTGTAGGTAGAGTTTGACACGATATAGAGAAAGAATAATGATATGAAGAATCCTAATGGATCGTTTGAATCCATTCGAAGGATCACAGTCAAGATTCTGGAGCGGTTGTGTTAAAAACTTGCAGAGTTAAACTCAAGAGGGAGTCACGCAGCAGAATAATGGAAGGAACAAAAACCCTAAAGAAACCCAAAACCATAGAAGAACATTGATAAATGGCGTAAAATCCAAGTAAATAGACAGACGAAGAAGTGAAGTGTTGATGCATAGTAGCCATGGGATCTAGAATATCAATGGACAAGATTTGTTCATGATGGGCGACCAAGATTAAGTCGCATAACATGGAGCTAAGAAATGTGTTCCCTAGAAGTTATAAAAAGAAGGAATAATCCAAGGTAACCACAAACCTAATCTTTTAGACTCAGGTTCTAGCCAACCTAAGTCCAGAGGTTGCTCTCTCTTTATAATTTAAATTTGTTTTGGGTGGGATTTTAGGCTAGTTCTCAGTGCTCATGAGATTTTGATTTTGATTGGGTGGTGGAATTCTAGGAACAGATGGGCAGAACAAGTCTTCAAGCCATTGGGCTATGGAGTCAATCAAAGAGTGGCTTAACTGGATTAGATCAATTACTAAAGGAGGAGTTCATAGGGCAGGCTAGCACAACAAAAAGAAAATATGTAGGTTCAAATGGATGAGGTAGTCCTAACCAAGGTAAAAGGACAATGAAAAATCCTTAAACTGGGATCAATATGAAGAACAGAAGGAGATCAGTAGCAAAGGGAAACTAAGAATCCTTTACTATGTACCTAAGGGGGGAAACTACGGAAGTAAGGGAGCAATGAAGAATTCCCAGACTAAGATAGTTTAGCAGAAAATAGTGAGAAAATAAACAGTCAAGACAAAGAGCATTAAAGCTAATTCTGAAATATAATTCCTTGTTTACTATTCAGATTTTATAGAGAAACATGTGAATATTTATAAACATGAAGAGAAAACAGTAATAAACACGAAGAGATAATACTTATTTGATTTCCATTGTACACAAGAATCTTGTGAAATGTCTTTAGCATTATTTCATGATCCAGCAAGCCAATCCAATCTTGATTACAATAGCTCCTTAACTTGATATGAAATGTCTACAGAAATGTCTTTTAATCCACACTAATTACTTCGAAATGTGAAGTATTTATACAAAAAATGTTACAAAATATCTCATAACAATTTGAGAATTATTCTAGGAAATCAAAAATATCTTCAAGCATGAAGATAGAGACAAATGGAAAACTGCCTTCTTGTTGTCCCTTTTATTGTGATTGTGCTGACTGTTGTAATTCAAATTTGGCTCTTTCATTTGCTTGATATATATGTGTTGGAATCACTTTATGTCTTCAACCTACCAATACTATTTACCTGCTATACTTTGACCCTGTTTCACCTGGCTGCCATATGGATTTAATGTAGTAACGTTATAGTAAATCTGTTAGTTTTACTCGCCATTCATCTTCAACATCTTTCTATATATCTCATCAGCTTCGGTGTATTTGGAAAAATTTGGTTTGTTGACAAACAAGTACTTTACCTCATGCTCTAGGAAGAATAGATTTTCAAGATTATCATATAATACATTTCCTGTGGGCAGAGTTTTTACCCCCGAAGTACTAGATTGGTTGCTGGCCAACTTGTTTAGTCTTTCAACGTAGTCCTCTTGGGTCATAAGCTTGTCATAGATGATCATAGGACTGGGAAGGCATTTTCCCCTCAAAATACCAAAATTTGTCATGAATCTATCAATATCAGCTTGGATGCTTTGGCATTTCTTCTCAAGATTGAGCATAAGGTTCCTTTTAGTAAGAATCTTCTTGATTTATATGATGGTCCCTGTCCTATCATCTATGCCCAGTTCATCCAGCTAATATCTGTTCTTGCTGTTCAAGAGTGTTATTAGTTGGTTAGCCTCTTCAGGATTGTCTCCCGGCTCTTCTCTTGTATTTTGAATTCCTTCGGTGGCCACTTTCACCAGTTTAGTCTGCTAAAAAATTATTTGAATTGATGGCCAAACGTCATTGACAGAGTCAATGATGTTGGCCCAGAGCATCTCCTTTATATCTCCTAGTTCCTGTTGCAATGTCAAGTCCTTTTCAAGGATTTTTATCCTTTCACCCTTTCTTTGAATCTTTTGAGCTTCTTCTTTTGGCTATATTTGTGCAAGTTTGCAATCAGTTTCCAAACTTGACACTTTTTCTCTAAGCCTTTTAAGCTCTATAGCTTGGATGGTCATTTCCTCCATGGATTTTACTAATTCAACTGTCTTCTCTATAGATGTACCTGCACTTGTAGATGTACCTGTGAGTAGCATGGCTGTAACTGGTGGAACTATTGGTGCTAAGGAAACATCCAATGTAGAGGGCACTACTGTAGAGATTGTAGGAATGACAATCTATGGAGTGGTGTCCAACTCACTTTGTTTAGACTGAATCAATCTATCTAGATCTTTCTCTATTTCCTTTAATTGATCATTTAGCTTAAGGACTAAGTCCATAAGCTACTCCTGTTCCTTTTGGTTTTTTGGCACTTTAGCTATTTGTGGATGATGCAGATGAGGGATTTTGAGCTACTTTTTCAAGGCAGCTATGTCATCATTTTTATTTTTGATTAGCCTTTCTGCAGCCTTTACATCCTTGGGATCATGTCCCAAATCTATGATTAAGTCCTCTAAGGACTTTATCCTGGTATCCTTGGCCTGTGAAGAGGCATTCTCTAGTTCGAATTGCGCTGATATATTATTCAATGAATTTTGTAGCTGATGTGCTGCAATGGCCTTGCTAGTCAATGTGGAATAGACCATTTCTCCGGTCTTTTTGTGCAATTCTATTTGGTCGATAGGATGTATATCTTTTGCCAACACCTCAAAATCTATCTTCAAGTAATTTTCTATAGACTTGGGCTGTTGTATGGTAGGTTTCATGAAAGTCATTTTCATCTTTCCTTCTTTTACATCAAAGGCTGACATTAGCCTTGTTTAATTAGTGGGAGCCATTTTAAGGTATTGTGCATAGCTCTGAGCCTTCAACCCTTCATTTTTGGCCTTTATCTCTTTGGATTTCTCTCTAATGTCCTAATCCTGGCTAGTTGGAGCCCTGAATGAGGATACTTCCATGCTATGTTGTCTTTCCAGCATTTGAGCCTCTGTAATGGAAGGTTCTTGTGTTCCTCTAGAGGGAGTGGCCTGCCTGCTCTCTGCCCTTTCTGTACCTGTGGTTCCAGTTGTTTCCTTTGTAAAATCTTATTCTAAAAAATGATTTAACCTTTCCTTTTGACATAAGTCTGTGCAATAGGTTTTCTAGGAGTGGCCTCCTCCCTATCTCTTTTGGGATTCTTCTCCTCATTTAGAGGAGTCTTTAGAATAGGAGGAGTACTAATGATGCATTATGGCTGAGCTAGCTCTTCTGATATGTTTGGTTGCTCTGATTATTCTTGCTATTGAGGTCCTTCTTCTGCTTGTTGCTCATTGTGTTCCCGTGTTTCCCTTTTGGATAAGGATTCTCCTGGCACCTGTACAAAAGAATATTCATCAAGTCTCCTTTCTAGATCAATCAACACCTTATAAACAATAGCTTCTGTGCTATCTCTGTCTACTAAAGTGTTTTCCACCCATTCTAGTTGATTTGCATATTGTTCTATCTAACGAATCCTATGATGGATATAGGGAGACAATTTGTGCTTTTGTCTTCTATTGCAGATGAAATCAAAAGGGTCATATCTCCATATGAAGCTTTGCTTCAGCCTGAGTCTTTGAAGGATTTGTTCTGCTTCTCTTCCAACTTCCCTATTGTTGCATATAAAGGGGCCAAGTTGGTCTTTTATTCTGAGTTGAGCTTTCTTCTTGGCCTTTACAAAATGTACCTCATTTGAATTAATTATTTTCTTGTAGTACTCCAGATCAAACAATCTCACGGGGAGGTATCTTGGCAGTTTGTATGGTGCTAACTCACGACCATATATCTTGATTTCAGTGTGATTTTGGTACAAGTACCAATATCCCACTCTGTATTGTTTGAAAAACTATAGGACCCTCCTGATATCTGCACTGATCCTAGGGGGAGGACTTCCTAGCAACATGGTTGCCACTGGGTGCACAAAAAGATCTATGAAATCTGTATAAGTATATGGAGATTCATATTTGTAGATGAGGTCCAGAAGACTACTGATCTAGGGTTGCCTCTGGTATCAAGCTTTTGAAGTGTAAATGGGAATTTATCATCTTGATAGTATAGGAAAAGATGATATAAAAATGATTAGTACTTGAATACTCTTTCATTGTCCATTCTCATGAATTGATCATGCATTTTATCTGCAATGAATTTGGCATAATCAAACATGATGGCAGGGGGCTGTCCAGGAGTGTAAATGGACATGAAGGCTATAATAATCTCATCAACAAACTCACTGGTAGTCTGGCCTAACACACTAGATATCATTTCTATGATGTCTCAACCAAGTTCAAAGAATATGGTCCACATGTATGGGGGAGGGTCCTTTGAAATTTATTTCTCTTCCACAATGAAGGTCTGGAATAATTGAGCAAGTTTGATAGAGGTGATTGTAGGGAATATGTCAAGCAGGTCTCCAGTAGAAATGGGGGTCATGTTTTTCCCTGGTTGCAACTACAATATTTCATTGATGGATTCAGTAGTGATGGTAAAAAATATAGTATGGTCAGGAGTCATCATTGTTCTTTGGCTAGGACTGTAGTTCATATGGAAATAGTGGAGAATTTCAAGGAAGATATGAAATCTAGGGAGTTGGTACTTGGGAAATCCTGATTCCTAAAGACCTATTTTGTCTGCATGGTTTAAGTACTGGTCTCTATACCTGCATTATAACTTCAGTGGGGATTCATGGACAAAGGTTTCTTTGATTTGAAAGTCTTTTTTGCCAAAGGGAGATGTTCTGAGTCCCTGTGGGGAGTAGTAATTGGTAGGACATTCAGCGCAACTGGAGCTGCCATCCTTGGTTCTTGTGGATTCAAGAATGGGGAAAGAATTTCTCAGTTAAACTGGGGCAAACTGGTTCAATTCAGAGTGGTTTGGGGTTGATGGGCAATTTGTTTTACTTAATTACTTAATAACTTAAAGTAATTGAGTAACAGGTTTGGGAATTAAACATGGTTTCTCAGTGATTTTGGGTAAATACCTGGTTTTGGCTTTGAATAGGTCGATGGGCGACTGTGCACAGTTTTCAAGAGGCGTACGTGATTGAAGAGTGGTCTGGAAGTTCAACAGCTTCAATAGGTTGGCAGTTGGACATGGGTTGACTGTTGCACGTACTCTGGCGCTTGCATTGAGGTCTGAGCGTCTTTTTCCTGATAAAACTAAACACAATGAGTTTTTTAGTTTTATTACTAAAGTCAACTGTTTTGGCGGGTACACGGGGGACAGGTACATTTGGTATTAAGTGGGCGATGAGATGTTTTGTCGTCTAGTAGGAGGTGGTAAGCGGGTTTGGATCACACCGCTTTTGGGCCGGAGTGGTTTCAGGAGAAGGCTGCCCGATGCCATTCATCGAACACCACGTAGTAGTGGGGCGAAAAGCGAAACCACCCATATCGAGTGGGTAATGGTTGGTTTTCAAAGGTCACCTGATATGATTGTTAACTGTCGGATCAAATGGGGCCTGATTGTATAGTGATCGGGGTGGAGTTTTGACATGGGGTTTAATCGAGGGCTTGGTGGATGTTTAAGAGTGGCGGGATTAAGTTAATCAATGGATTATGGCAGATTAAGAGAGTATGGGGTGATTCCATTGGTGGAGGGTTTTGGTTATTAATTAGTCGTTGATCGACTAATTAACCCATTAATCATGTCATGATATTAATAAAGTTTGTGTTTCAAACTTTAGGGGCTGGGTATTAATATAAGGGTTTTTATTATATAAATATAGGGGAAGGGTTTATTGTTTTTTCGGGATTTAATATATATAAAGTTAGAAATTAGTATGAATGAATAAAGTGCTAAGTATAATGCATTTTGTTTATTTGCTAATTTGTAAACACATTATGCTTAGGCTTTGAGTGTTCTTTTGGGTTTTGTGAAGAAAAGGAGTTTTCACATGGGGGGTGATCACTTTTCTAAGGTTTTCCCTTAGAGAATGGGGTTTATTAGGGGAAAATGAGTTTCCCTAGGAAATTGATGTTTTTCATAAGGGAAGGGATTTACTTGGGAATATGAGTGTACTTGAAGGGGGTGAGTGTTCATGAGGATACTTTTAGTACTTAGGACTTGTTAGCACCTAAATCTGCCTTAGGCTGAAGGAAGGAAATATTCAGGGTAACCACAAACCATGCTCAGTCTGGTAGCTAGCCCTACCAGAACAGGAGAGGGCTCTCTCCGAGTCACGCTTAGTGAATCGATAAACGATATGGCCTGAGATGACTTACAGTGAAATATTGATCTTAGGCTAGTAAGTAATTATAGATACAAGAAGCAATTTTTATAAATGACTGAGTTTCTGGGATGGTATGGGACCAACGAACAACAATGAGCAGAGAATTTAATATAAAGGCACAGATTACTTCGTGAGGCAAGACAGGTGAAAAGTCTAGAAATTTAGGTTTGAAATAATGCGGAATGGAAAGATTGCTTAGGAGGGTGAAAAGGGCATGGACAACATGAATCCTTTTCAATAGAAGAAGAACACTGAACATGAAATTTTCCCACAGGCAAAGCAATAAAAATGAATTCTACCTTATCTAACTTAGAAAATTTTCACTGGAAATGATATTGAAATGACCGTGACTACAATACATATGACACATAAGAGGAAATGTTGCTACACTCACAACCACATGAATCTCATGAAACAAAGCCGCTGCCTTTCATTAATCCTCTGTCAAAATATACAATGAAGAAACATAGTTTCTTTCCCACAGTCTCCCAGAAATTACAAGCCAACCCACCATTTGCAAATGGTTTGCATACAATAAATAGACTATGCCATGGGGAAATAGAATGACCAAGAGTTGGGGAGTTTTTCTAATGATTACAAAGTGGAAGTGGAAAGCCAACCATTAGTTACAGGTGCAACATTACAAAAATGACAAATGGCTTGAGTGACTGCTCGCCTTCCTTTGCCACTTGGAAAGAAGCCAACCTCCTGTGAAAATATTCTTTAAAATTTGCCTTATTTGCCGAGAAAAAAGTAGTGTCAATGAGTGGGCCCAATTGGAGAAAGTTGCGAATCGAAATTTCGCGAAACAAAGGTAAATTTGGCCCTTTTCTCTATATGCGCCAAGCCCAATTCTATATGCACTGCGCCACTTTGGAGGCTGTTTTGAGGTACCTGCAGGAGTCCAAAATGTGCCCAAGTGTACTTGTTGGAAAGTCTGGCCTGTCTACTTTCCAACCCAAGTGTAATTTATGAATTTGGTGCTCATTGGGCCCTCCAAACCTTCATTCTCCCAAGATTGCTTCCTGTGTGTCGAAATAGGGGCAGAGAGGTCATTTTTTGGGTGTTTTTGACCTCCTGGAGACTCAAATTATGCCCAAATTTCTTGTCAAAGTACTAGTAGTCATGATTTTGCATGATGAATCCAAAAATGCAAGCCATTTGTCATTTGGAGCTCCCAATCCTAAGCGCCGCGCTAGTGGCACGACACACAGGGAGAAAAAACCTGTGTTGTGACCAAAAATTTGCCATGTGACCAAAATTGTCCCAAATTTCTTGAAATTTGGGCTGGAGGTTCTCTAAGAGGCACTATGCTGGGCCACAGAGGCTTCCACCAAGATTCGAAGCTGATCTTTCTCTTTTTGCCTCTTTTGTCTCTTTGTTCCTCTGCTCAATTTTGCCTTCAAGCTCCTTATCCGAGCCTTTAAATTGATGTTCCGTGCCCTGTAATGATAAACCATCCTCCTCAGTATGGTTTTGTCTCTGTCCTCCTTATCCAGCAGTCTCTCTAGGATGTTGATCCGCCCGAGCCAAGACTCACGGTCATTATTAATCTCTTGCTCCAAGGTAGTGAGCTCGATCCTCCTTTGTTGGGCAACTTATTGATTCTCACGGATGCTTTGCAACTCCATGATCTCATGCTAGTCCTCAAGCTGTTTGTTCCTCTGCTCCAAATACCTGATGATCCATTTGGCCCTCTCCAAATTGAGTGACAAGTCTTGGATCTCCGTTTTCTGCTCCTAAATGGTCATCCTAAGTTTAGCACTCTCCACATTTGCATCATCATCCTGAATGAGGATGAAGTCAGCCTCCTGTTCACCTAATGGCCCCTCGTCATGCATGGGCCTCTTGCCCTTGTCCTGTACCTATGTAGTCGATGCCAGAAGCGAGGCCCCTTCCACCCCGGGTGGAGATAACACTCACTTTGCTTCTACAAACAAGTGCATATTGCCTCTTTGATATGTAACGAATACTGGCATAGTAGTGGTCTCATGTCACTCATACTGATGAGAACGACCACCTATCTCATGCTCTGCCTCTGATAATAGCTGTGAAGTGCTGAAGAGGTCATGGAAGATGAAGTCCTCCCAAGCAATGCCCTGCAATCCCAACCGATGATCCACCAAAATACGGATAAGGGCAAAGTGATAAACACTGTTAAGTTGTTTCTAAGGGGTCTTATGCTGCATGAAGGTCTTCATCCTCTCTATGTTCCTGCAAATGAAAAATTGGAGGTTCATCATTCGCACCCTGGTAAAGTGCATGAGCAACCTGATGTGATAGGCATATAGACGAGAGAATCTCCCCTCACAGCTAAAGTACTTCATGATCAATTTCATGAGCGGAGCATATTCATCTTTCAAATATCTGAATGGAAAGACTCTTGTGAGCTGCCTCAAGAATTTGGCCTTAATGTAAGGCTCATAGTGTTACCTATCCACCTTCTTTTTCTTGTGCCACTGTTCTCCAACATTTGGTATGCCGGTTGCCACTGAGATAGTTTCGGGTGTCAATGTGAAGGTGACCCCGACCAAGATAGACTGACCTCCATGTAGATGAAGCACAAAAAGATAGGCCAACTCATAATGAACTCTAACATTAGCTACCCTTTGACAAAATTCAAAACATGATAGATGCTGGAAGCATGACATAGCAAGAGGGTAGGACTGCAGTTCTGTGAGGGTGGTTGGCTCATCCCTAACATGTTTGCCACTCTTGTGATGTCTCCTGGGAGCCTGTTCTTCAGAGGATGAATCACTTTGTGTCTCCATCTCATACTCTGATGAATGCTTAGAGGCCATGACTACTGTGTGTACTGTACTTGGGCTGCCCTTTGATGCTGGTATGGAACTAGGTGTTGTTGTGATATCTGCCACCAAGGGGAACAATGAAAAAAAGGGAGTATTAGGAGGGGAGTAATATGATGGGAATAGGGGTTATAGGGAGAAGTTTTGTTTAGGGATATGTAGGGGGGTTTGGGTATTTGATAAGGTAGGGTTTTGGGGTTTTGATTGACCAAAGAGTGGAGGGAGAGGGGATAGGGTTTGGTAGTGTTTTAGTGTAGGGATAATAGGAAAAATGAGAAAGGGGGGATAGGGAAAAATGGCAAGAAAGGGAAAAATGAGGGGTGAAAATGGGGCCTTGGCACTAACACCACAATTTTACAACCCTAGCAACCATGGCTTTGATGTTTTTTTAGTGGTTGGTTTTATGAGTTTTGTTGCAATTAAACATAGCCATGAACCACCATAACATTCACAAAATTTTATGAGCAAGCCATGATTTAGAGCCTACTTGTTGATTTGAGGGGTTTCACAAGCAACTTGAGGAAATTTTGCATGATTTCGGGCCTTTGTGGGTGTGCGCCACGCCTAGTGTGTGCGCCGCGCCCGGTGTGTACGCCACGCCCGTAGAAATTTTGCACTATGGGGTGGCTCTATGTGCGTCGCGCCCCTCTGTGTGTGCGCCGCGCTCTGGAAAACGACTCCCACTCCACTCCAAACACACACTTTGCACTCTCAAACACTTTGCTATGTTTCTCAATAACCTTGATTAGCACAATGACCTTGTTTGCTTGTGGAAACCTATATTTAAAGACTTTGAAGTCATGGGTTAAACTTTTGCTTCTTCAAAAACCCACTTTGCTAATGTTTCATTTTGGCTTTTTTCACTGACTTCAAGCAACACTGAATTTCACTTTTCCCTTTGAAATTTTAGCTCAAATGATGAAATTTTGGGCACTCTTTGCAGGGATTGCACGACAGGGAATTTGGCCACGGAAACCATGACTGCACCTGAAGAAATCAACTGACGACTTTTTTGAAAATTTTATCACAAAACATTGTTTGAATTTTCTTCAAAACAGAGTTTTGAAGAACAATTGTAATCTGTCACCATGACGATGAAACTCTCTGAATCATAACTTTGTAAGGGCCGCACTCTGGCCTGCATGGCTTTATTGGACATGGTTGAAGACCAAATTGATTAATTCCTAGACCTAATTATCGAAAATGACTTTTGTCCATTAAAGGACCAAACCTTGACTGTCATGGGCTTTAGTGATCATTGACAAAAGACCTAAGCCAACAGGGGCCATACATGAGGGGAAATGACTAGCATGACCTTTTCCATCAGGATATGGCCATGCCCCTAGCGGAATGCAACTGAGTGAATGGGAGCGGGACTCCTAAAAATGAAATGAACAAAATAAGAGTTTTGATCTCTGACGGAGGACTGACCAGACTGACTCTAACATTGGCTCCAATGGGGGATGGTAGCTCCTTGGAGGTGCCAAGAACAGCAGATCTCTGGAAGAGCTAGATAGTGCCTTTGTCAATTGGGCTATGGAGTCATTATTTCGACAAACAACACAGGATTCTGACTCATTTATGAAACTAATGACCAAAAAATTGACTCAAATTTGACATTGAAATGACTCGAAGACTAACTTGACAAACTCAAACCAGACTGAAATAAAAATGGTATTTACAATGACAGTGGAAGCAGCGTTAATAACTCAAAAATGGTACCACTTGAGCAGCCGACCATTGATCAACCCTCCTGGACAATCTTCCCTGTTCATTTCCTTCAGAAGAAAAGCATTATGACCCCGATATGCTGCAATTTTAAAGGGACATTTCCAGAGGTTCTCGAACTTATCATGCTTACCTTTTTCCTCATTCCTTGCATCCCACTTCAGTACCACATCATCCAACTGAAATTTTTCCACCTTTGCCTTTCTGTCATAAATTTTCTTGATCTTCTCCTGCAATTTGGATGTGTTCTTGAAAACTTCTTCTCTGGTTTGCTGCAAGTGGACCATTTGACTCAACCTTCTCTGCATGGGATCTTCTTCACTACCGGCCTCTTGAAGAAGTTTGACTACCGGGGCAACGAGAGAGGTAGGAAATATTGTATCAACTCCATAAACAAGCTCAAACGGTGACGTACCAATGGATTTCTTTTGACTAACCTGATCTACCCAAAGAGCATTGACCAACCTCTTATGCTAGCTCTTCTTATTTATTTCCAGCAGCTACTTGATGGTGTTGACCAATGATTTGTTCGAAGACTCCGCCAATCCATTGTCTTGCGGATGATAGGCAATTGAGTGACCCAAAATGATGTGATATTTATGACAAAAATATACCATCCTTTTTTATTTGAAAGCTGTTGCGTTATCAGTGATTAGCTTATTCGGGCAACCAAAGTGAGACACGATGTTATTTTCAAGGAATGAAATGATTACCGCATCAGTAGCTTGTCTGGTGGGAATTACCTCGATCCATTTCGTGAAACAATCTGTCACTGTGAGGATCCATCTATGCTGACTGAAAGAAGCGGGATGAATTTCACCAATGAAATCCAATCCCCATTGCTGGAAAGGGGCACTCACCTCTATAGGCTTAAGTGGTAAAGGTTGTAACTTTTTCTTTCCTTCAAAAATATGACACTTATGATAGCGCTTGACCATCTTATATATATCAGCAAACAATGTCGGCCAATAGTATCCTGCTCTCAGAATTTTATTTGCTGTTGACTTCCAAAAAAGGTGACCACCACAGTCTCCTTGGTGGCAGTCCTCCATGACCTTCTTTGCTTCCTTTTCCACCAAGCAATTTAACAAAACACCACCGGGATCTTTCCAATATAGTGCAGAATTAAGAATGCAAAACTTGGCAACTTTCAACTTGAGTGTCCTCCCTTTGTTTCTAGTCATGCTGGGTGGTGGTGAAAATTTTTTAAGCACATATATGATATATGAATACCACGGAGAAAGAGAAAACATTTTAGATACCTGAATTGACGATCCTTCCTCATTCTCATTGGACATAACAGTGATCAGATTTATGTCCAAGGCGTGCAAGTTTGACTCGGCCATTAACTTTTCCAATCCTTGTCCTTTAACCAGCTTTGTGGGCTTTATTTCCACATCATATTCCAGCAAGGCTGCAATCCACTTGCTTCGTCTTCCTTCCGGATCAGTCTGCACTAAAACATCTTTGACAATAGCGTTAGGAACATAGCCCAAAATATGAGAATGTAAAATATATACCCAAAAATCTTTCAATGCCTTCACAAGTGCAAGGGCTTGCTTCTCAATGATGTTGTATTTTAAGGCCGCATCTCTTATAGCTCTGCTGAAGAATGCAATGGGTATTTCATGATCATCTCTTTTCTGTAATAACACAGCTACCATAGTGTGCTCCGAAGCAAATGAGAACAATATAAAATCCTGAGTGTAGTCTGGGCTGACTAGAACTAGAGCTGAGGAAAGAGCCAATTTGACCAAAATGAAAGATTTTATAGCCTCCTCCGTCCATTTCACTTGGCTGTCCTTCTTAAGCATGTTTGTCATCTCCCTTAGGTGTTCAACAAGATTAGGTAAAAGCGGCATATAAAATTCATTTTACCATTGAAAGATTGTATCTTTCTTATTCTGAGGCAGATCGATTTGCTGAATTGCTTGCACACGTGTTGGGTCAATACGAATTCCATCCTTTGAGATAATGTGCCCGAGTAGTTTGCCTTCCTCCATGGCGAACAAGCTCTTCTTCAGATTCAACAACAAGACATATTTTCTGCACTTTTGAAAGACAGTTTTTAGATGGTACATGTGCTCTTCATCAGATTTGGAAAACATCGTCAAATCATCCAGGTACACCACCAAAAAGACATCCTTCTCATTTGCAAAAGCCAAGTCCATTGCCCGCTGAAATGTGGCACCTGTGTTCTTCAAACCGAAAGGCATTTTAGCGTAATGAAAGGTTCCCCATGAAGTGGTGAACGGGTTGGGGGGGTTTTTTTTTTTTTTATTTTTTTGTCTCGGTCATCTTGATGGAAGAAACTTGGTTATAATCGGAATAACCATCAAAGATAGTAACATCGAGATGCTCCCATACTCGCTGAAGTATATGGTCATTTTGGGTAGTGAATAATTATTCTTTAACAGAAATTTTTTGAGATTTTCTAAAATCAATGCATAAGCAATTCTTCACCTGTCTTTTCTTTTCGTACGGGCACCCAAGTTAGGAATCCAATCCGAAAATCAGATGGGGAACAATGATTCCTAATTTTGTACCAACCTGTTTTATTCATTTTCAATAGTATGGCAGAAAAACTTTGGTTTAGCCTTCTCAACTTCTGTCTGAATTTTTTGATTGGGCTTGATGGGAATATAGCTGTGCCTGAATTATATTGGTATCATATGTCTTTAAGTCAGAATAGTCCCAAGCAAACACATCTGCAAATGAAGACAACAAACTGATATATTTGTCCTTGATCTTTTGTGGTAAAGCTTTAGATAATTTTACCAATCTAGGATTAGCAGTTGTTTCGATATTGACCTCTTCCACACCCTTCTCTGTTGGCTGCAATGTTGGCTTGCAGGCTACATCATCTTGATCAAAGAGTTCTTCTAAAGGTATCAAGCCTTTAGGAATAACGTTATTCTTTAGTTGCAACACATCCATTTCATGGATCTGCACCTCATCTGTACCATTACCCTTACCATCGTCATTTTCTACATCAATTGAGGTCTCTTTGAACTTGCCTTTGTTTTGCAGAAAATCATCAATCTCCTCACCATCTTGGAAAACTTGCCAATATCTCTGATTGTCTGGAACGGTTGGACAATGCTTGACATGGATTTCAAATTTATTGC
>APFE030700392.1:58991-79283 GCA_000404065.3 Pinus taeda | reverse complement strand
GTACGCACCTCCTGAACTGTTCTCCTGCGTACTTCTTTATTTTCATCAAAAATGAGAGCCATGCCATGGGTGTTGCCATCAAGTACAACATCTGAAACATATAATCATACCAGAACCATAATGCCAACAGTTGGTGAGTGTTCTTAATCTGTGTGTCCATGATCCGATCAGTTGCAGCTTGTTCCATGCAATTTGGATTAAATTCTGTGGGTGTGAGCTGTTCTACAATGTTGGATGTGTCTAGCAATGGTGGAAAGTATAGCCGAAGGCGATCCACATTGAACACTGGGTGTAGGCCAAGGAATGGGGGAATGTTGAACTCAAATGCATTGTCTCCCACAACCTTAGTAATGGTGTAAGGACCATATCGGAGTGGTCTCAGTTTCCGATAGGGTCCAGTAAGGCGTTCCTTTTGCAAATGCAACCAGACTTTGTCACCCACCTGAAACTTGTGTGGCACCCGATGTTGATCATGTTGCTGCTTGTACTTGGCATTTGATTTCTCCAAAATGTCATGGACCTACTGGCGAATATGTTGGATGTGCTCAATGAAGCTGGTTTCCTTGTTTGTTTCAGATTGGACATGAGCCGAATCTATGTGAGTAGCTGCAAGTGGCATGGCCACATCAATGGGGCATAGTGGCTAGAATCGCAAGCCCACCTGAAAAGGGTTGTGGCCAGTCAAGTTGTGAAGAGCTCAGTTGTAGCTGTGCTGAACATAGGGGAGGCTCTTGTCCCATGTGCGTGGAAGCTTTGAGTTGTACATGCACAAAATGTGCACAATCATCCTATTGACAACCTCTGTCTAGCCATTAGTTTGAGTATGGAAGGTTGTGGACTTAGTGAGTTTGGTGTCGAGCATTGACCAGAGACTGGACCAAAATGTACTGAGGAACCGATTGTCCCGATCTGAGATGATAGACTGTGGGATCCCAAAGTGCATCCATGCTCATTCAAAAAAGAGTTTAGCAGTGGCTTCTGCTGTGATATTCTTCTTGCAAGCCGCCATAATGACCATCTTTGAGAACCTGTCAACGACCACAAAAACACAGTCATTTCCATGCTTAGTGGAAGGAAGGCATGACATGTAATCCATGGAGATGGATTCCCAAGGTCGACTAGGGGTAGGCAACGGGGCATAGAGACCTTGCTTCTTGATGGTCGGTTTGGCAATGGCATAGGCAGTACATGATCTGATGTACTTCCCAACATCCTGTCGAAGATTCGGCCAATAGAAATACTTTTACAGTACTGCCATTGTTTTCTCGACCTCGAAATGCCCAGCAGCCTGATTGTAGTGTGCTTCCCAAATCATCTTGGCACGCTCGCTTGAAGGAACACAAAGGTGACCCAGGTGGCATAATAGGGCATCCTAGAGGTGAAAATATGGAACATGTCGACCCTCCAAGAGTGTCTGGTATGTGTGGTCGAATTTTAGGTCACTTTTGTAGAGAAGTGGCCAATTAGAAGTCTCGTGCCCACAAGAGTTGAGCACGGTGGTTAACGCCATGATCAATGGTCGAATGAAGCAATCTGCAACATTATTGGTGCTGCCCTTCTTATACTTGATATTCAAGTGGAACTGTTGCAGGTATGTAGACCACTTCTGATGGCAATCATTATGCAATTTCCCTTGGGTATATATGAACTGCAGGGGTCAATGGTCTGTGTGGATGATCATTTCCTTCCCCAAAATGTAATGCTTCCATTGTCAGCAGGCCTGCACAATGGAATACATCTCTTTATCATAAGTGGGATACTTCCGGACTGTTTCTGAAAGTGTTTCACTGTGATACGCCACTGGATGCCCATGTTGAGTAAGGACTGTCTCAATAGCATAGTCAGAGGCAACTGTCTCAACCTCAAATGGTTGTTGTAAATCTGGTAACGCGAGCACTCGTGTCGAGCAAAGGCGATCTTTCAACTCTATGAATGCCTTCTGTTGAGATTCAGACCAAAAGAACTCTTCTTTCGCTCCTCCCTTGGTGACTTGACTCAAGGGCCAAGTGATATGAGAAAACTCCAACACGAACCTGTGATAGAAGTTGGCAAGTCCTAGAAAGCTGTGGAGCTCTGTCAGAGTGGTTGGAGATGGCCAATCCCGAATGACTTGGATCTTGGCTAGATCCACATGCACCCCCTGTTCATCAATAATGTATCCCAGATACTGAACCTAAGTCATGCCAAAAGTGCATTTCTCCAAATTGGCACATAGCTTGTGTTGCCGCAGTGTTTGGAGAACCTGTCAGATGTGGTGGAGGTGCTCTTCCCAACTCTGGCTAAAGATCAGAATGTCATCCAAGTATACCACTACAAATGAGTTGGTGAATGGCCACAAGATGTCATCCATTAGCCTCATCAAGGTTACAGGAGCATTCGTCAATCCGAACGGCATAACCAACCATTCGAAAAGGCCCTCATTGGCTTTGAAGGAAGTCTTCCACACATCAGAGGGTTCGATTGGTACCTGGTGATATCCTAACTTCATATCGATCTTGCTAAAATGTTTCGCCCCCTTTAGTTGGTCCAAGAGGTCATCAATCTGTGGGATCGGGTACCTATTATGGACAATGATCTTGTTCAGCACCCGATAGTCAATACAGAGTCTCCAAGTCCCATTATTCTTCTGTACCAACATGATCGGGCTCCCACAAGGCGATGAACTCGGACAGATGTGACCTTTCTGCTGGAGCTCCTGAATCTTCCTCTTGATTTCATCGTTCTCCAGAATGGAGTGCTGATAAATTGGTCCATTGGGTAGTGGCGCACCTGGGGTCAGATCGATGGAGTGCTTGACCTGACAGTGCAGGGGAAACCCTGCGGGAGAGGTGAAGATGTCCTCGTACTCCTCCACGACCTTGTCCATCTGTAGTTGTCATGCGGAGGGGCCTTGTCTGGAGGCCGTGGTCACTATCTTCTTCTTTCCTTGAGGGTGTATCATCAGGAAAACAAATTTCTTGGTTTGGAAATGAGCTTACTACATTGTTTTGCAGTAATCAAAGAGATGGCGGTAGGCGGTGCTACTTCTGGTATCCTGTACAACTTATTTCCCAATGTAATAATAATAGCACGGGGCCTTGATTCATACACAGCATGTCGCTTCCACAAGTATGGTTGTCCTAATAATACATGACAAACTTCAAGGGGAGCAATGTCACACAATACCTCATCTGTGAAGGGCTTGATGTTTTATGGAAGGCGACACTGTTGGCTCATGTGAAGATCTCGTCCTTGGTTTAGCCACCCTATGGTGTACGGTTGTGGATGTGCTGTGGTCGGTAAGCCCAACCACTTCATGACCTCAGCCGAAATGAGGTTCTTTTGGCTCCCACTATCGATAATGAACTATAGTGGGGAGCCCTTTACCCACATCTAGGCGTGGAAGAGACGCTCCTCCTCCTCTGGATCTTCGGGTTCATTTTTCTGGATCTTGGTAGTAGCAACAGTGGCATTGGGAATTGCATAAATGATCTGCTTCCCTTTGTCATTCCTCTTGTCGGGTTCTGACTCAGAGTCGGAACATGCATCTGATTTTGAAACCTTTAGCTCAGCCACCAGTGACTACTTGGCCCGACACTCACTTGTGTTGTGAGTGGAGCTCTTATGGAACTCACACCATTTTCCCGTGTCCTTTTTCGGCTTCGCGGCACTATTCTTTGCTTGCAGCTTTGGCAGGTTGTCTTGGGCTGCCCCGCCTTGGCTTTGTCCTTTGTTCTGTGGTTTAGGGGCACCTTTCCCTTGCTTTGGATTCGCAAACCCAAAGTCTCACTTCTTTTGTTTAAACTTCTGCTCGACCTTGACAACATATCGGTATGATGTGCCGAGCGAGGAGATGTTCAGGAATTCTATTTCTTACTAGATGTACTTGTGCAGGCAGCCGCGATATTTGAGTATCAAATGCTGCTCTGAATCCTTGATACCCAACTTTGTGCGAAGGGTATGGAAAAGATTGGTGAACTCTGGCACGTCTTGGTCCCTTTCTTGTCGCAGCGTGGTCCACTTTAAGTATTCATCCTCATAGCTTCCGACAGGGTAGTACTGCTCCTTGATGGCATCCTGGAATGAATTCTAGATGGGTGCGGATGAAAATAGTGAGCTAGTACTTTCATCCTTTTGCTCGCAGTAGGTTTCCCACCAGTCCTTGACGTGGGGGGCTGCTTTGAGAAGAGCGAAAACAATCTTTTCCCGACTCGAAAATTCATGAATAGAAAAATAACCCTCTAGTAAATTTAATCATTTATCTATGGCATATACGTCTATCTGACCCTCGAATATGGGGATTTCAAATTTAACTTGTACCGTAAAAGGCGTGGCATTTCCAGAGTAGCTGCTGGAAGCCGATGCATCGCTTCTGGGTAGTCGCTGAAGGATCTGGGCAAAGTTTTCCACCATCGCGTTCCGTTGTCGCTCGAGGGCTTCTTCGAGCAAGATTTTGATAGGATCTCATGCCCCCTCATGTTTCTTCTCATCCGCCATGGGAAGCCGTCGAGATTTGCGAGGCTGGTCTTACAAAGGTTCCACCAGTTCAAGCCCTAACTCCTTATATCCCGACCTCGTTGGGGACATGCAAAGAAAAAAGAGAAAAAGCAGACCGCTCTGATACCATTGATCCAGACTTAAACAGGAATGCAAAAAATTATAGAGATAACCATAAACAGAGATATGCAGCAGAAACCATACTTCATTTCATTAATGTAAAATACTGAAATATGCTTACAAACAGTAATGGAAATAAACCAGTTAGGGCGATGGTAGCTTATCTCCGAGAAGAGATGTGCTGGCTACATGCCTCTGGACTGTGTTACAATGAGGCTCAAAGGCCTATTTATTGTTGAGAAACAATGGAAACCCTTAACATTCCAAAACCTAACCCTAGAAGATGAAACGCCAAACTGTGGGCCCCGTTTGGGTAAATTGGTACATCAACTTCCCGGGGTCGTAACTTTGGCATACGATCTCTGTTTGATGTGTACAATAGCTCGTTAGAAAGATCTATCCGAGCACTACCACTTTGGGAAGGGAAAAATTGGTTCATGGACCCATGTTGCCCCCATATTTCCCAAAAAACGTTGTTTAGGGCCTCAAATAGCTCCGGAAGTTCAGGACCCAAAAAAATGCTAAAAATAGTAAGTTGTGCTACCATTAAGGAAATTGAAAACGTTGAGGGAAACAATATTGGGGGTCTAGGTGGCCTTGGCAAGTGGTCACCAAGATCCACCTGGATCAGCCGAGGGAAACAAAATTCACTATCAAGAAACTTAACAAATTTACTGTGGAAAACACTAGTTATCCCATCCACACTTATGCCCTGCCAACTTTGAGGATGGCATTAACTCTTCGCATGCAAAGAGCCATTGCTCCATGTGCTTCGTGCATGTGGAGGGTAGCGAGGAAGTACCTTAGGATTATCAAACTCATTCGTATGCAGGTCTTATTATCGTCGACTCGCACCTCCACCGAGGAATATGATATTCTTTATTAAGCAAATTGTATCTTTAAATATTTTTTAATAATTAAATATGTACAAATTTTAAAATCAAATATATATTTATGTTTAAAAATTTAAATAATGTGATGCTTTTTAAAAATTAAAGATATAAAAAATTTCAAAACAAATATATATTTATATTCAAAATATATAATAATGTGATTTAAATTTACATTCAGAATTTTAAACACTGTAATTCAAAACTATTTCTAATTATTAAAAAGACCAAGAACATATCTTAATTGGTATGTTATGGACATTTAATTTATTATAAATACATAATAGTAAAATATCTTAATTTGTTAGGTTATACACATTTAATTTGTAGAGATATGATGATAAAGAATATTGTTTGTTTATTTGTTTGTATTTTAGGGTGATTTTTATTAACTTTCAAAATATTCGGGATTTATATCAAAGAGTACCAAAATCAACTTGGTTTCTTACTAGGATACCAAATCATATCCAAAAGAGAGTGACATCTAAGATCTAAAAGACACAACGATGACCATAATATAACTACCTTACTAACTTAAATGGCTAGGAACAAAGAACACGAACAAAAAGATAACATACATCATAAACAAAAACATTGTCAAGCTAATGGATCAAAATCCGAGCTTGCAACTAGAATGGGCGGATTTGGAACCACTTATTCTCCCCTTGTAGTTAGGGAAATGCCAAGATGCTGCTCAATCCTCTCCATCCTCCCATCTAGGTCCTGCAGGTACTTGTACAGGGGTTAAAGGGAGTGCAGAATGTCCATGCACGATTCATGCATGTCTAGAATAGTTTTCCTAAAGAGAAACTTCATCTGCAAGTACAATTCCACCATCTACATTTATTGGTTAAACTCGCCCCTCATATGTCCAGTTTCTAGGATCTAGTTCTCCCACTCAGGCATAACCTAAGAGTCCAAGAGGTGGTTCCTATGGGAAGAGGCTTGTCCCTCTATATGGAAGATTTCTTCTTGAATGTGGCTAGGTGTGAGCTTGATCCAAATGGAAAATGGCATCAACCCATGGTATTCATCCACCCATGTTATTCATCCATGGTATTGTAAGTGGTATCCACCCATGGTATTGTAAGTGACATCCACCCATGGTATTCATTCACCCATGGAATTTACCTATGGTATTGTAACTGAAAAATACTACAAGTAACAAGTCGCATTTTGTAAAAGGGCCCATGGGTGAATGAATACCATGGGTGGATGTCACTTACAATACCATTGGTGGATGCCACTTACAATACCATGAATAATTTCCATGGGTGGATGAATAACATGGGTGGATGAATATCATGGGTTGATACCATTTTCCATTTGGATCAGAGCTTCTTGTAACGAGAAGAAAAATCCTCTATTTGGTGGTGCATGTGAGTGTGCCCCCGTTGGGTTCACTTTTGATATTAAGCGACATCCCTCCTCACATAAAATTGTTAGCATGACATGATTGACCTAACCACCAAAAATTCAAATTGAGGATACGACCCATTTTGATTGGTTATTATGCTGCAAACATTGGGCCACCAGTAGCTAATAGAAATCAAAGCCCCCAAATGGCTAACCTTGAGACCAGCCGATAGGAGGACCAAGGAAATCACACACCAATACAGGGCGACCTCAATAGCCCCCAACTTCTAATCTCCTTTCCTACAGCTAGAACAAAGCAACATTTCCCCACCCCTTAATGCTAACGCACCACCAAGTTTTCGAGAGTTGCACCAACATTCATTAGAACCATATAAGAATTGAATCATAAAACAATGGATAAGAAAGATGTAGCCTTGAGCGATGCAAGGAGAAAACACTCAAGATACCGAAATCAAACACCCACTACTACTAAGACCTTGTTCCCTCTCACAACAGGAAGATTATTGATTTGTCTATGACACCATCCAAGCTCAAAATCCCATCTGCATTGGCTTAAAATACATAGACCCACAAGCTTATAACAACATAAACCATCAATGATAAATAATAGTGCCCAGGACAAGAAACAACAACCAACAAACCAAGAACAAAATTAAAGCTTATAGACACATAGCTAACAAAAAACATAATTAAACACCAAATCAGACCCAATTTTCCACTGTTGTCACCAACAATGATGAAAAACAAAGCCTAAAAATGAGACCATAGGACACCAAATAAGAAATTGGGGAAATCTAGGCGGGAGAGTTAGAGGCAAGATAGAAACAACTCCACACTCTAGTTCAAAGTGAATTCCCATCCAAAACCTATGTAATATAACCAAAATAACTAGAAAATGCTAGAACTAAAACGAGAAGTGGGGTTACCTTTTCCTAGAGATGACCATGCAGACTAGATACCCAATTTAATTCTACCATCACTTATTGTCAGCTAGATAATAGGTTCGATTTTATTGCCCTGACATTCTTGATTGCTCCCGCTCTTTAGACATTCTTTATCCAGTTCCACTCTGCCACCCCACTACATTGTCAAGTATTGTTTGCTCTCTCTTATAGCCACCACCTATTCACATACCCATGAGAATTTCTACATGATTTTATTAAAATATTGCCCTCAATCTACACACTTCAAACTGACATGGCCACCCTCTTTCTGACATCATCTTTCTATCACTACAATTTAATGAAACAATTAGATCACACTAATTGCATTAAACTCATTGGGTGTGTGTTCTCACATCCCTAAACATATTAGCTAGGTGGAGTAGTGGCAACCATCCCCTTCCTCTCTCTCAAAAGTCACCTCATCTGGGGATGGATCCTCCTTCAAAGCCAACTTCCATGTTTCCTTCGGAGGGGAATCTAACATAAGGCTCCACAATTATGCCACTATAGGAAAGGACTCCATGCATCCATAATTTGCAATCATATCCACAATTTTGTTCCTTGTTCTCTGAATATGCAAAGGGGTAAGACTTGGAATGCCTTGAAAGAGGGAAGATACTTGTTCTAGTAGAGATTCTAATCTCCATCTCAAGGAGACCTTGTCAATATGGGTACCAGATTGAAGTTTTTGAAGCATATTAATAATTATTTGTGATTCCCCTTCCACCATTAGCCTACTTATAGCTTGATCCTATGCATACACCAGTCCCATATGAAGACCCATAAGTTCTGTGGCATTATTATTACTGATACCAATCAATCCTGGCTAAATGAAAATTGACAGACCATATTGATCTATGATGATTCCCCCATATCATGTTGGCCTTGGATTTCCTTTAGTGACTCCATCAAAGTTTATATTCAGAAATGAAGGTGGTGGAGTGAGCCAATTAACCGAACTAGATGTAGGGGCTATAGGATGGCTATAAAAGTTTGACTCAGTGGGAGAGAAGGAAACCACGTGTAAAATTCTTGCTTTTGACCTTGAGGCTTGTTAGTGCTAAGGGCTTTGGGATAGAGATATGATTGATTCCTTTACTTGGATTTCAAAAGAATGCCAAATGAATAGAATGAGACACTACAAAAAATCCCCATGATTAGCTTCCTCTTTAGCTCCCTGTTTTGCTTTCATTGACTGTTTTAGTGTATTTTTCTCTAGCATTTTGTAGAATTAGCGCTATTTATCGAGTTGGAGCTAATTTGGCATTTTTTATGCTGATCACAGACAGTTGGAGTTATTTATCGACAAATTTAGTGTTGTTTGTATCACCCAATTTAGCAGAGTATTTAGCTCTTGATGTAGCTCCATATATAGCTTCATGTGTAACATCCTTGTTAGCTCTTGGTTATGGCATTGTTTTTAGCGTCCATTTTAGCTTCCTTTGTAGCTTCCTCTATAACATCGTATTTTTCTCCTCATTGTGGCATTGGATATGACTTTTTCTATTACACATGCCAAGGATGATTTTGTAATTAAGTTGGGGGGAGGAGTGTATGGTAAGCCAAATTCAGTAATTACTATCTGCCAAACGTACAATACATGTATCATAAATCAATGATTACCCACTGTCGCCCTTACTCTTGCTGTCATTGGAGAAAATTAATGTGACTACTTGGAAATTATTCATGGTAGTTGTCATTTATCATTGAAACCTTGAGTTCATTGATAGAGTAACCTTAATTATTCCCTACCCATTGCCAAATTTCATTCAACTGATATTCTCTACCCAAGTGTTTGTATTGACCAAGTGTCACCCTATAATAGTCTTTTAGTAGTTTTGAATAGTAATAGTCTCTAAAACAACCATGGGAGTAGCGATAGTCTATCATGAACTAGGCTCCATTGATTCACTACTACACCATCCATAAGCCCTAGAAATATTTAGGAATGCAGGGTTGTTAGTCTACTTTGAGAAGTTGTAGGGTTTCAACAAACAAATTGCTATGGAATTCACATAGGATCCACAAGAGTAGCATTCAAAGGTTATAGGATTCAAAATTATTGTTATGGAGGACATTATTGCCAGAGTGACAAGTTGATCTCAAACAGGGGCTCGCTGGTTTTCTAGGAAAATAATAGTTCCAACAACTAGGGTAACATTTTACAATGAGGAGAAGAAGTAAGGAGAAATGGGATAGGTATTGATATAACATCCCTTCCTCACCCTTGGAATGGTGTGGCTTTCTTTATTCATAATTTTATTACTTGTGAGGGACATTTTGGGATATTCTTCAATCATTTTAAGTTATTAACACATCTTCATAATGGAAACTGATAATTTTTCCCTATTATGTGCTAAATTATTTACAACATATGGCAGAGACGGTGTGTATAGAAAAATATCCAAAGAGATACTTAACCAACCATGCGCTCATCAAGTTAATCATAATTCATTCATTGCAACAACAGGGAAGCACATGCACTAGTTTATTGCTAAAATCACATGCACCAACCACTGAAACAAAGGAAAGTGAAAGTGAAGAACGTGAGGTAAGTGTTGAAACAACACCAAAAGATAGAGCAATTACACCTCATAGAGAAAGTAGAGCAACTACATTCCCTAGACAAGGAAGAGGCATTACACCTCCTAGACCCCATCACAGAAACAATAAGAGAGGAAGTTCCATAAGAACATCTGCTGGTACATCCACTGAAGGAAAAATAGCATGCACTAAAGAGCCTATGGAGATATATAATAGACAACATAAGGATAGTTATCATGAATTCCCTAGTGAGGAAGAAGGGCATGTGGTAGAGACTGTTGAAAAGGGGACACCTGGTACAACATCAGCTAAGGCAAGGGTTCCTAAAACATAAATTCCCAGGTAATCTAAGGAAGTATATGAAAAATTTGCTCATGTACAAACTATGGTGAAAAAGATGGAAATGAAGAAGCCAGAAAGTGAAGAATAGGGGGTAAGTGATGAAACAACACCAAAAGAGGTAAGTGCTGAAACAACACCAGAAGATAGAGAAATTACACCTCCCATATAGAGTAGAGAAACTACATTTCCTATACAAAGAAGAGTGGTTAGACTTCTTAGACCCCGTTGCAGAAATAGTAAGAGATAAAGTTCTATAAGAATGTTTTGGTACATTCGCTGAAGGAAAAAGAGCATGCACTAAAGAACGTGTGGATATATCCAGTGGCCATTTAGAGGATAATTATCATGGATCCCTTATTGAGGAAGAAGGGCATGAGGCAGATACTTATAAAATAGGGGCAGTTGGAACAACGTTAGCTGAGGCAGGGGTTCTTGAAACCAAAATGCATGTGGAATCTAAGGAAGTATCTAAAAAATCTATTGTTGTAAAACATGACATAAGTGCTGAAAACAACACTAGAAGATAGAGTAGTTACACCTCCCAGAAAAAGTAGAGAAGCTACACGTCCTAGACAAAGAAGAGTGGTTACACCTCTTAGAACCCTTCATGAAACCCTAAGAGATGGATTTCCATAAGAATGTGTGTTGGTACATACACTGAAGGAAAAAGAGCATGCACTAAAGAACTTTTGGATATATCCAATGGACAATCTAAGGATAGTTATCATGGATTCTCTATCGAGGAAGAAGGGCCTAAGGTAAATACTGCTAAAATAGGGGCACCTAGAATAGTGTTAGTTGAAGTAGGGGTTCCTGAAATGGAAATGCCTGGGGAATCTAAGGAAACATCTGAAAAATCTACTCATGTAAAAATTGTGGTGAAAAGAGGAAATTGAAGAAGTGATTGGGTGGAAAGAATCCCAAGAAGAGAGTGTGGGTAATTGTTACACCATCAACTAACCCAATATCTGAGGAATGTGCTGATACAACAAAACCAAAGGAGTCTGAGGGACAACATAATGAATAGAAAGAAGAAGAATTTGTGAAAGAACATACCACAACACCTGAAGTTCATGTTATTCTACCTGAATCAAAGGAATATGAGGAACAATAGAAAGAGGAGGAGCTCAAAAAGGAACAAGAAGATGTCTATTTACTAGGTAAGTTTGAAACTAACCTCCTTATTAAAAAAATTAATAAATTGAAGGAGGAAAATGAGAATTTAGTGAAACAAATTACCATGGTTGAAGGGAAGCTTCAGTATAGTAAACAAAATGGATTAGAAACCCTAGCATAAGTGGTAGAAGTAATGTTAATTAGATTTTGTGATGGATGTAATGAAGTGCTGGAGGAAGTGGGTTATGAAATACCAACCACTATTTTGGTTGTAATCCAAGTTGGAGAGAAATATGAATAATTCCAAACCATTGTTCCACAATAGAGTGTTGAAGATGTTGTTTCACAAGAGCCAACATTTGAAATAGAGTAGGATAGAGATGGTGGGATGTTAAGTCATGCAAATATGGCCATGCATATACTTAAGTTGGCCATGTAGTGAATCAAAGGAATCTAAAGAACAATAGAAAGAGGAAGAGCTAAAAAAAGAACAAGAAGATGTATCTTTACCAGGGAAGTCTGAAACTTATCTCCTTATTCAAAAAATTAATAAATTTAAGGAGGAAAATTATAATTTAAGGAAACAACTTACCATGGTTGAAGGGAAGCTTTAGTAGAGTAAACAAAATGGATTAGAAACCCTGGAAGAAGTGGCAGAAGTAATGTCAGTTAGATTTTGTGATGGATGTAACAAAGTGCGAGAGGAAGCATGTTATGAAAGGCCAATCACTATTTCGGTGGGAATCCAAGTTGGAGAGCAAGATGAAGAATTCAAAACCATTGTTCCACAATAACGTGCTGAAGTTGTTGTTGTTACATAAGAACTAACATTTGAAATAGAGAGGGATGGAGATGGTGAGATATGAATTCATGCAGATATGATCATGCATATATTTAAGTTGGGGGGAGATATTGAGATGTGAAATTGGCATATTTTTGCACTCATTTTCCTACCTTTTCTTTACCTTTTTTGATTCTCGAGACCATACTCTATTGCGACTATAACAACCATTATCAAATTTGGTATGTCTCTTTTTATAATTCATCCTTATGATCCAATTATACTTGTAGTTTTGCATGAGAACTACTATTTTAGGCTCTTTTTCTCGTAAAACTGACAACTGGGTTGTTACAGCGTTTGTGGTTTGTTAAGTTGTTGCCAGATTACAATTTCTAGTTTTGCTTCTGCAAGGACAAGATAGGGACTTGTTGAGCATTTTTTTGCACATGAAGATCTATTTTGTACACGTTTATCTCCTTTAATTAGTTATGAGCATCAATTTGGAAAGCATCTGGTGAAAATATATTTCGACTGTCAAAGGAGAAGCTTATCGACAACACTACTAAAACAGTTAGGATTTTCTATTGATAATTATTGTAATTTGGAAAAAATGTTACAACTTTGTCTTAACCTTGGAAATTGTTATCAAATTTTTAATGTGTATTCTCAAATTAGATCACCTGAGAATCAAGAGATTCTTATGATGATCTTATCATTGCAATCTGAACTTATAAATAGATGTACTCTTTATTCGTGTAAGATACACATATAGAAATAGATAAACAGTGATAGAGGGGGAGAGCACCAACATTGTGATCATGTATGTTTCAATAATCCAATCTCAATCATTGGTGGCGTCATACCTTTATGTTGACTGACTTGTGTGTTGTGTAGTGTTACTAATACTATTAGTCTTGTTCGTGCTTTAATGATTGAAAAATTCTAACCATTGTATTGTGTAACAACATAGGCCATAGACTGGTCCCTTTGTTAGTATATAAGTTATTTAATTCTTGTTACAATTTGATGGTGTGTTCATTTCATTTAAATGTGTGTTTTAGCATTTGTTGAGAGAATGGTTTCTAGGAGTTCTCTTCTCTTCTGACTAAGAGTGATAGTCTGACATAGTGATTTTTTTTTTCATTGCATGTTTATTTCTTGGGAGTATGAACAAGGTTTGAGGGTGTAACAACCAAAGTGTTGAGTTGTTGAGAGTGTGATTACAATGATTGAGTTTGAGATTCATTAGCACTAGTCATCATTTTCCCTTGCATATATTTTGTGTAATAGCCTTGCAATAACAAAACTTACCTGGATTGGAAATTAATGTGAAGAGATGGAACTATTACTCTAAATTAAAAGGATAATTGTTCTTCCCAAGAGCAAGTTGAAGACAAATATATACACAACTTTCACATAACGCAAGTTGAAGAAGAACTTTGAATGTTGTATGAAATCTGAAGCAAAATGATTTAAATCTCAAAGTAAACATATAATAATTCAAAAGTGTGAAAAATATTTAAATAAGCAATCTACAATTTGAATCAATCAAGCTTGCCAAAAAACGAAGCATGGGTGTGCATTTTTGTGAAGTAAGGAAATTTGGCATGTTTCACAAAAATGCACACCCAACCTTCATTTCAATGCCAAATTGAATGATTCAACTTTGAGAGTAATTTTCTACTCATAATTAAAATTATCATTTCACATATAAATTTATGTTGTGCAAGAATATGCCAAATTGGATTGATTTCATAGGGTTAAATTCAAGGTTTGTGTGCCTCAAATAGATGCACACTAGGACATGTACTTAATTGACTGTGTGATAATGATCATTCCAACCTAAATATAAAACCATTTTATGCAACATAGCATAATCATTTTCATAAAGGAAGTGTTATACACTGAAATCCAAATCTGTCGGAATAAAAATTAATCATATCTGGCAATGATCACAGTCGAATAAATATGCACTCCCAGGGCAAACCAATCTTGGTAATGAAATTTGAAATGGGACATAATTGGACAATTCCTAACCTTAGAATATAACCTTGCATCATGTCTGACAAATATCATACATAACTATGTTTCCCATCTATACACAACTTTCACATAAGAAGCAAAACTTAAAATGCTGTAAATACAATTTGAATCAATCAGATTTCCCATTAAATGAGGCTTGGGTGTGCATTTTAATGAAGCAAGGCAATTTTGGCTTGCTTCACAAAAATGCATGCCCAACCATCATTTCAAGGCCAAAATGAATGATTCAACTTGGAGAGTACTTTTCTACTCATAAGTAACATTAATAAAATCAATATAATTTTAATTTTTCACATATATATTTTTGTTGTTCAAGAATAATCCAAATGACAAGGATTTCAAAGTGTAAAAGGCAAGGCTTTTGTGCCTCAAATAAATGCACACCAAGAATGTTTGGGAATAAGGTGATGGATTAAGAAAAAATCAAACTTGTATTTTAATAGTTGAAACTTGTAGTTTCTTGTTTGAAACACTATAAGTAAGGGTAGATGACCTTATTTTAAGAGTAATTAGGTTTAAATGTTGTCGAGGGATAGATAAAGAGATAACACTAGGGTGTGCAGAGTCTATTTTAGGGTTTTTCTATATCGTACATATTTTTTGAGGTTTTAAGTTTAAGATTAGGTCAAGTGGCCTAGTTAGGGTTTAAAGATAAGTAGGTAAGGAGAATGGAGACAAATAGGACTAGTGCTTATTTATTGTTTGGAAATGATGTCTAAGTAAATATATAACAATGCAGAAGTGTGTAAAATATTTAAATAAACAATCTACATTTTGAATCAATCATATTGACCAAGAAATAAATCATGTGTGTGCATTTTAGTGAAGTAAGACAATTTTGGCTTGTATCATAAAAAAGCATGTCCAACCTTCGTTTCAAGGCCAAATTGAATTATTCAACTCCGAGAATAATTTTTTTCTCATAAGTAACATTAATACAATTAAATATTTTTATTTTTTCACATATATGTTTGTATTGTCCAAAAATACTCCAAATTGCACAGATTCCATAGAGTAAATGGCAGGGTTTCTGCACCTCAAATAAATGCACACCAAGAATGTTTGGGAACAATGCGATGGACTAAGAAAAATCAAACTTTAATTTTTATATTTGAAACTTGTAGTCTCTTGGTTAAAACCTTATAAGTAAGAATGTATGAGGCTTATAATTTAAGTAGTAATTAGGTTTAAATGTTGTGAGGGATAGATAAAGAGATAGAACCTAGGGGTTGCCAGGTCTATTTTAGGGTTTTTATATTGTACATATTTTTTAGGATTTTAAGTATAAGATTAGGTCAAGTGACCTGGTTAGGACGTTTATTATAAAAATGTTTGGGTGCCATTTTAATGCAAAAAGAACATTTACTATCATTTATGAATAACCAGTTGCATGATGGAAGATTGGTCAATTCTACCCATGAGAAAGAAGTGATGACCATCTTCCATACCATCAAAATCTCGCATCCCTATTTTTAAAAGTGTTATTTTAATCATTTATATCTTATATCTAAATATGGAATTTGAATTCTTAATTTTGTGTCTAGGAAAATATAGGAGCAAAGGAGCAAAGTTAAAGCACCTTATAAGTAATTTCATTCACTTAATAAAATTTTCTTTTCTTTATAAAAGTGATTTATAGAAAAATAAAGAAATAAGTTAGAAAAAAAAGAAGCATTTTCCCATGCATCCTCACGATTTATTCAACACACATTTTTTCATTCAACGTGCATTCATCATGGTTTATTCAGTCTACATTCTTGCATTAAACATGCATTCCTCATGGTTTATGTAGCGTTCATTCTTGCATTCAGTGTTCATTCGGCTAGCATGCCTTGACTCCAAATAATGATGGCCTCAATTGAAATAATGACGCCCTCTTCTCCGCAAATAGTTGACACATGGGGTTCCCCGTAGAATTTCAAGTCAAAATATTCAAAGAGTGTGTTGATACATGGAGAGATACAAACAATTATCCACCACGTATGCTAGATATCCTAAGATTAATACAGGTTTATAATTTTATATTTGGACAGTTCGATTTCCAAAATGATGAGATATATGAGGTCATAGAAAATTATGATGAAAAAGCCATGGAATTAAAAATATTTGGGCAACGGATTAAGCTGGACCCTGATATGGTTGCTAGAGAAACAAAAATTCCACACAGAGCGGGAGCAATATTTAACTCCAAGAAAACCCAAGGTAGAAAAGATTGAAATGACTAGTAAAATATGTGCGAAAGAAAGGTTGGAGTTCTAGATGGTTATCAGACTAGTCTTGGTAAAATCAATCTTGGAGGTCATCCCAATCTGTTGGATTTCCTTCACCTGGATTCCGAGGGGAGTTCTTAAAAAGGAAAAAATAATATGTTTCTCTTTCTTGTGGGAAGGCCACAAAGATCATTACATTGCACCCTAGGTTAGATGGCAAAAAATAACAATTCCAAAAGTATTAGGAGGGTGGGGTCTTAAAAACATCTTCCACTTTGTGAAGGCACTAGTGATCCAGATCTTTTAACTTCAAGGATGCATTTAGAATTGCATATAACATAGCATATTAACCATGTAGCTTAAACTACAAGAAAAAAAAATCAGAAAAACACAAGAATTCATAAGATTAAAGACACATCGATTTTATTACGAAGTTCACCCAATGTGGGCTATGTCTCTGGGCCCTACTCAATAGCGGGGAGACCTTATTTTATTAAGTGGCATCAAAGAAATCAGTTACAAACAACTTTATAAAAATGACCCTTATACCTCCAATCTAGATGATGGACTGAAAATGGAGAGCTCAACTAGATAAACAGACATCACCATTGAATTTTTGGCGTGAAAACATGCAAAATTGACTATAAACTTGCCCAATTCTGACAATGCCACCTTTGGCCCTCTTAGAGAGAATCTTTAAGGAATCTCAATGATGCCCTCGCTCAGGGTTCTATTGGGTCCCTATAATACTAGTGACTACCCCATTAATATTTTAGTTTCATCCCTTATTAATATTGATGTGCCCCTATTATCCCCATATTGTTATTACTGTGCCCCATAGAATCCCTCTATTGTTATTTTTGTGGCTTTATATTATTATTGTTAGGTCGTATGGGTTATATTGTGACTCCTTAGACTCCTATATATAGAAAGGAGGTTTTGTCATTTGAATCATCCAAGAATTGTTCATTTATGTAATGTAAAGGAGGTTTCCCCCTTGAAGAGGTTGAATTCTAAGGCGTTGATCTATCTTTTCTATCTTTTCTTCAGCTAGTTCATAACATTTGGTATTAGAGCTTTGGATTCTAAGGTTTCGTTGCTCCAAACAGGTCATCGTGGCATTTTCACTCTAACTTTGTTTCCGGGATATTTCAAAAGCTAAGACAAAACCCATTTGAGAAGAAATCACGTTGAATCTCAGGTCCGAATTTCAAAGCTTTTCACGCTATATTTGTGGAGATATGATCTCAGGAAGTTAGTCTTTTTGCAGACTCCTGAATTACATTCCAAATAGGTGACCTGGGGAAACCATCATAACTTTCTCTTTGAGCATCGAATTGAAATTTTGTAAGAAGGTACAGAAAGAGGACAAATTGTAGTTTCTTGTACATATTTTTCAGAGTCAAAGGTTGAAACAATGACTCGTGGCACGTCGTACAAGTTCGCTCTACTGAACTAGTCTATAATCAGGTTACTGTGGGAAATTTTGCATAACTCTTCCTTGGAGAATCCAATTTGGATCAGACTGGTAGCATTGGAAAGAGGACACAGAGGGCTATTGCAAGTCGCAATTTCAGAATTGGACGATCCGAGAGTACAAAGATACATCAGAGGCAATATCGAGCTCCCACAAAGTGAAAAAAGGTGTGTAGATTCTTTTAAATTTTTGCTTAAAATTGGTTTGAAAATTTATTTTGAAGGAATTCAAGGGCATAGTAGAGCATTATTATTGGTAACTGATGCCCCAAGGAAAGAAAATGCAAACACCTAGTAAGCAACCTAAAAGCTCTATCATGACTCATGAAGAAGATGAAGAAATGCTACATGATATATCAAAATTACAAGAACAAGTGCAACAAATGTCACGCTCACAAAAGCTAACAGAAGCTAAGATAAATGGCGTGGAATATAAGATAAAGGGCATGGAAGATAAGATGGACGATTTGAAGATAGATTTGAAGATAAATTTGAAGAGATACATGGCAGATTTGAAGACAGACATGGTAGATTTGAAGACAGATTTGACAAATTTTCTACAAGAAATACTTACTAATGGTGAAAAGGTTGTAAAGGAAACTCATGATGTGAACAAAAGAAATGTTAATCATGATTTCGTAGACTCTAATGTGGGATCGAAGACCCACCATATTCCAACAATCGATATGAGGAATTTTGATGGCAAGGATCCCACAACATGGATATTACAGATGGAGCAATTTTTCGATCTCAATAATGTGCAAAACACACAAAAGGTACGTATTGCAACTTTATATTTGGAACCAAATCAGTTTGTAGGGTATCAATGGCTTTGTTCTCGTAAACAAGTTATCACTTGGGCAATTTTTACGGAAGAATTGACAGTACATTATGAGGATACAAAAAGCAACACTTTTTTTAGCCAATTGATAAGTCTCAAACAAAAGGGTTCAATAATGGAGCACATTGAGGAGTTCCAAAAATTGAACATAAGGGTAAAAGATATCCAGAGGAGCATAGGATTGATGTGTTCATAGGGTCTTTAAAGGATAATATCCAACATGATGTTCGCCTTTGGGAACCTGATTCATTAGAGAAGGCATTCAGGTTAGCAAGAAAAATGGAAAGCAAAATTATGGCAACCAGGAAGGATACCACTCACATCTATAAAGACGGAAGTGGTGTTGCCACTAGTCTTCCACAACCTATAAGGTTGACACCACAACAATTGGAAGAAAAAGAGCAAAATGGCTTTGTTACAGTTGTGATAGCAAATACACTAAGGTCATAAGTGTGCTGAGAAGAAATTATTCTACATAGATTGTGAAGAGGAAGAAGAAAGGGAGCAAGAAAGGTCAAAAGAAGAGGATATACTCCAGGAACAAAGCCTAGATGAAGAACAAATAAATCCAACCATATTGCAATGCATTGGAGGGAATTACCATCCTCAAACCATCAAGATAGAAGGACAAATCAAGAAGAAAAAGGTAATAGTGTTGATTGATTCAGGAAGTACTCACAATTTTATTCATTGTAAGGTAAAAAAAGAATTGAATTGCTTCCTATATCCAGCACCAGAGTGTCAAGTGATGGTTGCAAATGGAGGAACAATAAATTGCTCTAGAAAGTGCCATAATATCAAGCTATCCATGGGAGAATATGTATTGACTAGCCCAATGCTTTCCATTCCAATGGGAGGTGTTGATGTTGTATAAGGAGTCCAATGGCTACAATCCTTGGGTACAATAGCTTTTAATTTTCAAGAACTTTTCATGAAATTTTCTATGGAAGGAAAGGAAGTTGTATTAAGAGGTATTGCAGGAAACCGGGAAAGATAATCAGCTCTAATGGTATGACAAAGCTTCTAAAAAAGGAACAAAAAGGTGTAATTGCACAATTATGTTCGCTACATGTTTCCACATTGGAATCATCTATTTCTCCAGATCTCCAAATAGTCTTGGACAATCATTCCA
>APFE030700392.1:35260-51380 GCA_000404065.3 Pinus taeda | reverse complement strand
AGAGGCTGGTATAATTCAACCGAGTCAAAGTTCTTTCTCGGCTCCAGTAGTATTGGTGCACAAGAAAGATAGATCATGGCGCATTTGTCCGGATTATAGGGAGCTCAACAAGCTCACTATTAAAGATAAGTTTCCCATTCCTGTCATTGATGAATTACTGGATGAATTGCATGGATCATTTTACTTCACCAAGTTGGATCTTCGTTCAGGATATCATCAAATTAGAATGAAGATTGAAGACATTCCAAAAACAACATTTAGAACTCATGAGGGTCATTATGAATTTTTGGTCATGCCTTTTGGCCTTACCAATGCACCTTCAACATTTCAAGGTTTGATGAATTGAATTTTCAAACCATTCCTTAGAAAATTTGTGTTAGTATTTTTGATGATATACTAATCTACAACAAGTCCTGGGAGGATCATGTTGAACATGTTGAAAGGGTGCTACAACTATTGAAGGAGAAACAATTACATGCAAAAAAATCCAAATGTTTCTTTGGAGTCCAGGAGGTGGAATATTTGGGTCATATTGTATATCATGAAGGAGTTAAGGTAGACCCTAGAAAAATTAAAGCCATTAAGGAATGGAAAATCCCCACATCCATAAAGCATATGTGAGGATTTCTAGGGTTGACAGATTATTATTGCAAGTTTGGTAAGAATTATGGGAGAATAGAAGCACCTCTAACAATATTATTGAAGAAAGATGCATTTTCATGGACTCTAGAAGCAACAGAGGCCTTCGAACATATTAAAGAGGCAATGTGCCAAACACCGGTCTTAGCTACACCAGACTTCACAAAAACCTTTATTGTGGAATGTGATGCTTCAGGAAATGGAATTGGTGTTGTTTTAATGCAAGATGAAAGACCCATTACTTTTGAAAGTCATCCAATCAAGGTAAATTTTTTACACAAAGCTATTTATGAGAATGTTGGCAATACTCCATGCACATAAGAAATGGCGACCTTACCTAATGGGAAGTCACTTCAAGGTAAAAATGGATCATGATAGCCTCAATTACTTTTTAGAACAAATATTATCCTCTAAAGAGCAACAAAAGTAGGTCACAAAGATGTTGGGTTATGACTTTGAAATCATCTACAAAAAAGGGAAGCAAAATGTGGTGGCAGGTGCACTCTCAAGAAAGGATGAGGATGTGGAATTATTGTTGTGTGCCATTTATATTATCCAACCAGATTGGATAAATGAAACAAGGGAGGAATGGAAGAATGATGAAGAAGTGTGGTTAGTTATTCGAAAGTTACAACAAGATTCCAACACGTCTGATACATTTACTTGGCAAAATGATTCATTACGGTACAAAGATCACTTATACCTCTGTAAAAATTCCCAACTAAAACAAAAGGTTCTTATGGAATTGCACACTTCTCCCTTAGGAGGGCACTCAGGATTTTTAAAAACTTACCACAAGGTTAAGAAGGAATTTTTTTGGTATGGCCTTAAATCGGATATTCAAAAATTTGTGGCGGAATGTTTGGTTTTCCAACAAAATAAAGTTGAAACAATTAAGACACCAGGTCCATTACAACCTTTATACATTCCAAGCCAATGTTGGGAGGAGGTTTCAATGCATTTTATCACAGGTTTACCCAAGTCTGAGGGAAAGAGTGTCATCATGGTGATAGTTGACAAACTTACTAAGTATGCACACTTTTGTGCATTATCACATCCATTAAAAGTCAGTACAGTATCTACTACATTTATGGAAACAATCAAAAGCTAAATGGAAACCCAAAGATTATTGTAAGTGACAGAGATCCCATTTTCACTGGAAATTTTTGGATAGAATTATTTTCTTTTCTTGGTACTCAATTAGCTCATAGCTCATCTTATCATCCTCAACCTGATGGGAAAACTGAGATAGTAAACAAATGTTTGGAAGGATATCTTTGTTGCTTTGTATATGATAAACAGACACAATGGGTCAAATGGTTGCCTCTGGCTGAATGGTGGTATAAGAATTCCTTCCATATAGCAACAAAAATGACCCCATTTATAGCACTCTATGGATATCAGCCACCATCCATCACATCATATTTAAGAGAAAATTTTAAGCTTCAAGCAATGGAAGATCACATCAAACATCAACAAGTCCTGCAACTCTTAAAGGATAACCTTGTCTTGGCACAAAATAGAATGAAACAACAGGTAGATCAACATTGCACCGAAAGAAGTTTTGATGTAGGTGATTGGGTATTCCTACAGCTACAACCATATAAGCAAATGTCCCTCAAGCAAGCTAAGAAGGATAATAAATTATCACCAAAGTATTATGGTCCGTACAAGGTGTTGCAAAAGATTGGTACTATGGCATACAATTTGGAGCTTCCTGCAGCTTCTCGATTGCACCCAGTTTTCCATGTTTCATGTTTAAAGAAGGTTATAGGCGACAAGATCCCAATTCAAACAATATTGCCAGAACTTGATGAGAAAGGAAAAATTATATTGGAACGGGAAGCAGTCACATAAACAAGAACTCGAGAGCTATGAAATCGATCAATTTCGGAGTATCTTATCAAGTGGAAGAACTTATCCGTTGAAGATTCAACATGGGAGGATGAGAATTTTATACAGAAGAATCTAGAACTACTCAAGCGTTGAGGACAACACTTTTTTGAAGGAGAGGGACATGTTGGGTCCCTATAATACTAGTGGTTACCCCATTAATATTGCAGTTGCATCCCTTATTAATATTGTTGTGCCCCTATTATCCCCATATTGTTATTACTGTGCCCCATAGAATCCCTCTATTGTTATTTTTGTGGCTTTATATTATTATTGTTAGGTCGGCTGGGTTATATTGTGACTCCTTAGAATCCTATATATAGAAAGGAGCTTTTATCATTTGAATCATCCAAGAATTGTTCATTTATGTAATGTAAAGGAGGTTTCCCCCTTGAAGATGTTGAATTCTAAGGCATTGATCTGTCTTTTCTATCTTTTCTTGAGCTGGTTTCATAACAGGTTCTGCCTCACTCTTGGTTCCGACCTCTGCTTTCGCTTTGCCACTTGGTCAAATGAATTGAAGGTTTATATATAAATTTCTTGGTGGAGCCACTAAGGTAAGAGCTAGTGGCTCGTTGGTGGCGAAGCCAACTAGGTCAGCAGAGTTCTTAATTTCAACCCACTGGCCTCCCATCATAATCGACTATTTTGTTTTAAATGGGTAATAGTTGGTAGTTTCTGGCTCTGACGCAATGGTCGCATGATATATATGGTTAAGTACCAACGACGAAATGACTTAACGGTTCCATCTTGGGTTTGATTATTATCTATATATATCTATATATATCTATATATCTATATCTATATATATATATATATATATATATATATATATAATTATATATATTATATAATATATATATATATATATATATATTTATATATATATATAGATATTATATATATATTTATATATATATGCAATGTTGACCAGTGGGGTGGGCGTGTACGACGGGTCCGACCTGCCCCCTATTTTTTTAATAATTTTGTTTTCTAGAGCTATTTAGTTATTTTTCAATATGCAGAAAATAAGGGTCACTGGACAAATTAAGGGTTCAACAAATTCACCCCTTCCACTAGCCGGATTCTATGCACCAAGTCTCTACCAATTTGTTGCCTCCTTAAGGCTCCCACTTGGCCAAATTTGACCAAAACTTAGACCAACCATAACTTGACCATACAAACTTGGATTTGAGTATCATTCACAATGTTGGAATCAGGGGGATGTTGACAGTGCTGGATCGCCAACATCTCAAGGGGATCTCCCCGGTAAGAAATCCCAATTAGACCTTAGACTATTTGGTGTAGGAGTCCCAGCAGTGGGTTGTAAGGTAATGCCTTGACCGTAGTGTCGCACAAAGGAGAGTAGAATAACACTGTCAGTAGCAAGGGTGTGACTAATGTAGTGAGCTAAGGAATGTGTATGAGAGATTCCAACACTTCGAAGGGGGAAGGAGATGAATGTGAGTTCCAAGTTGAAAGGGATCAGTCCCAACTCGGCTAGGAACATACACAACTTCTAGCGGAGCACTCTACTCGGATGTGGCAATCACATCATACAAGGCAAGGTAACACATACAACACTCACGGATTAGTCCGAGATGAGTGTGATGGTTGTTATAGCAAGGTTCAAGTGAAATGTTTGTCTGATGTCTCACAGAGCAGTTGACACGAACGGTGAAAACATTAACAACATATGCAATACATTAACAACAAGATTCATATAAATGCATGTGAATCAATTCATACACAAGTACATAAGTTAAACAACACATATCATTAAAGAAACTGGAGAAGTCCAACTACAATAACAACATATGCATGAAAATGTGTTGGTTCTTATTATATAAAGAAGTGTAAGTCACAATCATACAATATATCCATGTAAACCTGCTAGCCTCAACTATGGAACACTATAGCCACATTTTCTTTCTCCTCCAAAGAGATGTACTAGCTCCATGTAGTGGAGAAGCCAAGGTGTGCTACAATACTGTCCAAGCCTTTTTCAAAATAGTCTTAGTAGAATCTTGGCTAACCAAAATCCTATACAATGAGTTATGAGGGACTATTTATAGCAAAGGGTGGGGTGACTCTTGACATTCCCCTTTTTGATAGTTTAACTACCCTCATGACTCTTCACCTACTCTATGACTATTACATCCAACTGTTGACACTTGACTTACACTTGAGATGACTCAACATTACAATGCACATGTACTCATGTGAGACAACATGGCTTGAGCAAGCCTTGCAAGACATCACTGGCACTCGGTCCGTTGTGGTGAGACCAACTCTTTGACATGCTTTGATGGTGAAGCTGGTGAGCTGATACCAAGCTTGGTCATCCCTGATGCTGTGCATGCACCTCATGGTGACATCTTGCTAAAGCGAACTCTTGCTTTTATTGCAACCGGTGCATTGGTTCGGCCCCTTCATCCAACTTGTCTGTTAACATGCACATGGTCTTCTTGGGTGTCGCTGAATCGACAGAACATTGATGCATAGTGTCCATGACGATCTTCAAGTGTGTGTTTCTGGTCATGCGCATCAACTTGTCAAAGTACTCGTTCGGCTCTAGTTGGACTTGTTTCTTGTCTTTACCTTGGTGAGTGCGTTGAATGGGTTGGATTGCATGCATGCGCACAATGACATGCATGTTGTTGAATCCCTTGCATGCAGTCAACCACACTGCTCACCATGTCTGCTCTGTGTTAGCTACTGGGATGGATCTTTAACTTGTCCAGGCGTGGTTTCATTTGTGAGCGCATGTTGCACCTGCTATTGTTCCTGATCCTACTGCAACTCATTCGTCTGTTTGTGCAGCTTCATGTTCTTCCTGAGTTGCTGCTTCAGCACATGCAGCTCCTTATTTGTTACATTTTCTATCTTTGTGCGATCTTCATGTCGCACCGTCACTCCATAGCCAGAGTCTCCAAAGTTTCTTTCATCATCAATGGACCTACTTGAGCTTGCAACCTTGTTCTGCCTACGTGTTGTCAACAACCCTCCTCTTGCATTATTTGCGTTTGGTATGTTTTCTTCAGCTATTGTTCATTATGTTTCTCACTGTGATGTTGCCAATTGATGTTCTTGTCTATGAACAACTTGATGTCTTCGTGAGTAGGCAAGCTCATAGACACTTGATTGACTACATCCCCAAGCGTGCTCTGAACAATGTCCTCGTCTCTACTCCCTTGGAAACCATTGTACCTATACTGCTGAGAGGCAGATGAACACCTGCAATATCTGGAGACATGGAAACACTCATAGCAAGCAATTTGTCAGTAGAAAACCAAAATGAACATGAGAACTCACTTGCAACATACCTGGCTGAATGATAATGAAGGTTGCGCAATTTAGGCCGGGAGGTCAGGAGACCGACTGCCAAGATTGCTCAAGGAATAGTCTGGGCTATTGTTAGACTCGATGACTGCTAGAACTACACAATGCATAGTCCAATATGGCTGTTGACTACTAGGATTGTGCAATGCACAATTCCTGCTAGGAAGGACTGCTGGCCTAGGGATAGATCTATGTAATTTATTGGGCCAAGCAGCCATTGTCCTCCAGAAATTTACAAACAGTCCTAGAGGCTAGTGTTGGGGAGGAATGCACAAATATGGAGAGGAAGGTGAGCCTTCCTTTCCTAGATGGCGCAATGCACACTTGGTGAAGGCAAAGCTCAGGCCAAAGTTGGCCTAACTCGTTGATGGGCGACTGAAAGCAAGTAAGTCAGTGAATGCATGGCGACACTAAGTGATAGCAGAAGTGATTGATAGTGCATGAAAAACATGAATGAAAGATTAAGCAAATAGATCAAAATTCATGTGGGTGAGGTAGTTCGCCAATTGGGCGAACATCTGTGCAAAATATTTTCATTCATGCGACAATAGTGAGATATCAATGAAAACTGAAACAGACCTAGGACAGGCTAGTATATATGAAAATGACAGCAAGCGCTCAAAGAAATAAAGCAAACAATACTCCTACAAGCAAAAACACAAAAAGCGACAGAAATGCAACACGGCATGGGAAGCAGGCTTACCCCAAAACAACTGAGTTGAATGTGTTGACTACTCCTAGAAGTGATGTGGAATGTTAGAGCTGCAAGGTTGATGTGAGGAATGAGCTCTACAGTGTTCGGTTGATGAGTTTTGATAACATCGAGGTTGTGATGTGCATGCCATGAATCTAGGGGAAGCTACACTTGGTGGGAGGTTTCGGAATTGCTCCTTGCACATAACCTCCAACTGCTAAACATAGATCCATGAAACTAGGGATGCCTTTGCATGCTGCCTTGGGAGAAGCAGCCCATGCATGCAAGTCTATTTTTCTCAATCCTTGAGGCAATCAGTCAACTCAGCTGCACATGCAAGAGACTACTTGACTAGTGGAGAAAAATGCACATTTTTGGCTGGGAGCTTAGTTGGCTTCCCATGATATTTGCGTGATTTCTGGGCAGAGCAGTTGACTGTTGCCCATATTTGTGCAAATCCTAGGCCAAAAAACTTGTTGCTGCCCATATTTGCGCAAATCCTGGGTTGAACAGCCTATTGCTGGAAAATTTGCGCAAATCCTGGTGGGAGGGTTGGCTGGCAAGATTGCGCAATCTTGAAGCCCAGTATGCTGTCATAGAGGATTGCGTAATTCCTAGAGGGAAGAATGGTTTCCCTCCAGAAATGTCCAATTTTCAAGGGGAAGCTGCTCAGTGTGCAGGTGGACCAAGTCCGGGTGAGAAGCCTGTGAGGGGAAAGGATCAACTGTGATAAACAGGCTACTTTTGTGCGAGGAAAACACTTGAAGCTTGAGTACTTAATGAGGCAAGAAAAATTGTTGTGTAAGGGTGGTAGGGGGGCTCCAAAATAGGCTAAGGTAAAATTTTGGAGGGTGGTTACAAGCAAACGAAAGAAACAAAGATAACTTGCGTCACGCACAAGTGCTTGCGAAGTAAGACTCCTCCAATGCATGAGCAATGGGATAGTGTAGTATGAGAGGAGGAAGTAAAATCTGAGTGTTGGATTGATATTGAGTGCATACAGATGAGTGATGAGGAGCCTTGAGTGTTTGAACAATTTCCTAATTGGAAGTGAAACCAACCTCAAGACAGCGAGGGCCTGACATAACCATCAACTTGGGCTAAAGTGCCTCAATGGTCTATGGTGTTTTGACTTCGTTGATAGATGGATCTTCATAGACTAGTGGCTTAGATGGATTAACAATGAGTGAATCAACATCATGATCAGATGATGAGGTGAAGAGATCACGACAACCAAGATCAAAAAATTCAGGATGTTGGTCAACATCTTCATGATTGGATGAATCACACAGAGGGGTAGATGAAAAGCGAAGAAACTCACCTCTGTGTTTTTGGAAAAGACGGATGAAGGATCAAGTGCATTTTAAATGAGTAACTTATCCTCTCTGTTGTCGAATGATGGACTAACAATCGGTGAGTCCCGCGAGTGATCAACAATGGGTGCATCCGTGGATGAAGATACACATGCAAAATCATGGATGGCAAGTTCACCAAAGAGGTTAGGAAAGAATGGAGGGGACTCAGAAAAAAGGGAGTAATCCTTCGCCGAGCGTTGATGTTCAAGCTCCCACTCATACTCTTCATGAATGACAGTGCATGCTAGTTGTGCAACACCGACTTCGTCTGTGGGTTGTTCCTCATTCACAACAAGTGGAGAGTCCAGAATGGACGAACACAAGACATCATCATGAGGAACACTCGAGTGTGAAGATGGAGGTCAAGAAAAGAATGCATATGAGAACTCGAAGGACTCACAACCAAATCTGTGCAAAAATCGAGTGGAGTGATGTTGGGAGAGTGTGAAGGATGAACAGGTGTGTGAGCATGATCCTTAACATCAGTGGGTAGTGGTGGAGCTATTGAATGAGAGGGAGGCAACAATCAATTGAGACAGTGCCCACTCCCAAGTGAAATTGCGTAGTTCCATCAATGAAGAATGTTGAGTGAGGCTTGATATCAAGCTTCCTCTTGGGACATGCATATTTCTTAAGGCAATACTTGAACCAATACTAATGATAAGAAAATTTCATCTGGCTCTTCAGAGCTTGAAACTGCAAGTCACAGAAGCACTGCCAAAAATGAATAACGAATTCATGCGAAGCTCTCCATTGCTGAAACAGTTTCCGGTCAAGATAGTCTAGATCGAAATGATAGAACGTGTCTTCAATGAGATCACAAAAGTGATAAAATGAGTGCATAGTGTCATCCAATAGGCTGAGGATCCAATGAAATGGAGATTCACGAAGTGTGGATGTAAGCAGCAAAACGACCTGTTTGTTAGAAAAATCATCTTCCTCATAGATTATGAAAAGAAAGTTACATAAGTGCTTAGGCCAGACCACTTTGCCTTCACCATCATACATGTGGGTGGACGAGATTGAAAAGCTTCCCCGAGATGGAGACATCTTCATGATTCGGAAAACACCATTGGGGAAGAAGAGTGCAAGACTCCATGAAAGATATGTAAAGGTTCCAAACTAGATGAGAGGACACAACTTGTCATCAGGCCCTCCTTCTAGTGCCAGAAATGTTGACGATGCTGGACCCACCAACATGTTAAGGGGATCTCCCCGGTAAGAAGTCCCAATTATACCTCAGACTATTTGGTGTAGGAGTCCCAACAGTGGGTCGTAAGGTAATGCCTTGACCGTGGTGTCATACAAAAGCAAGTAGAATAACTCTGTCAGCATCAAGGATGTGACTGATGGAGTGAGTTAAGGAAGGTGTATCAGAGGTTCCAACACTTTGAAGGGGGAAGGAGGTGAATGTGAGTTCCAAGTTGAAAGGGATCAATCCCAACTTGGCTAGGAACACACAACACAAATGACATGCACAACCTCTGGTGGAGCAGTCCACTCGGATGTGGCAGTCACATCATACAAGGTAAGATAACATGTACAACACTCATGGATTAGTTTGAGACGAGTGTGCCAGTTGTTATAGCAAGGTTCAAGTGAAAGGTCTGTCTAATGTCTAGCAGAACAATCGACACGAACAGTGACAACATTAACAACAAGCTTCATATAATTGCATGTGAATCAGTTCATACACAAGTACGTAAGTTAAACAACACATATCATTAAAGCAACTGGAGCATTCCAACTACAATAACAACATATGCATGAAAATGTGTTGGCTCTTATTATATAAATAAGTGTAAGTCACAATCATAAAATACATCCACGTAAACCTGCTAGCCCCAACAGTGGAATGTTACAGCCACATCTTCTTGCTCCTCCAAAGAGATGTACTAGCTCCGTGTAGTGGAGAAGCCAAGGCACGTTACAATACTATCAAAGCCTTCTTCAAAATAGTCTTAGTAGAAGCTTGGTTGACCAAAAGCCTATACAATGAGTTACGAGGGATTATTTATAGCGAAGGGTGGGGTGACCCTTGACATTTAAATTTGTGACAGTTCAACTACCCTCATGACTCTTCACCTACTCTATGACTATTACATCCAACTGTTGACACTTGACTTACACTTGACATGACTCAACATTACAATGCACATGTACTCATTTGAGACAACATGGCTTGAGCAAGCCTTGCAAGACATCACTGATACTCGATCTGCAGTGGTGAGACCAACCCTTTGAAATGCTTGTGATGGTGAATTTGGTGAGCTGATGCCAAGCTTGGTCATTTTTGATGGTGTGCATGCACCTCATGGTGACATCTTGCTGAAGCAAACTCTTAATTTCGTTGCAACCGGTGCATTGGTTTGGCCCCTTCATCCAACTTGTCTACTAACATACGCATGGTCTTCTTGGGTGCAACTAAACCAACAAAACACTGATGCATAGTGTCCTTGTTGATCTTCAAGTGTGTGCTGGTGGTCATGCACATCAACTTGCCGAAGTACCTATTCGGCTCCAGTTGGACTTGCTTCTTGTCTTCGCCTTGGTGAGTGTGTTGAATGGGTTGGATTGCATGCATGTGCACAATGACATGCATGCTGCTTATCCCTTGCATGAGATCAACCACACTACTCACCATGTATGCTCCATGTTAGCTGCTGGGATGGATCTTTAACTTGTCTTGGTGCAGTCTCATCTGTGAGCGCATGTTGCACCCACTGTTGTTCCTGATCCTGCTGCAACTCATTCATCTATCTATGCAGCTTCATGTTCTTCTTGAGTTTCGACTTCAGCACATGCAACTCCTTCTTTGTTACATCTTCTACCTTCGCGCAATCTTCGTGTCGTGTCGTCACTCCATAGTCGGAGTCTCCAAATTTGCTTTCATCATCAATGGAGCTGCTTGAGCTTGCAACCTTATTTCGCCTCCGTGTTGTCAACAACCATCCTCTTGCATTTGTTGCATTTGTTATGATGTCTTCAGCTGTTTTTCATGATGTTGTTCCTTTATGTCCTTGTCTACAAACAAATTGATGTCTTCGTGAGTAGGTAAGCTCATAGACACTTGATCGAATGCATCCCCAAGTGTGCTCTGAATGGTTTCCTCATCTTCGCTCTCCTGGAAACCATTGTACTTGTATTGTTGAGAGGCAAATGAACACCTGTGATACCTAGAGACATGGAAACACTCATAGCAAGCAATTTTTCAGTCGAAAACCTAAATGAACATGAGAACCGAGTTAAAACATACATGGGTGAATGATCATGAAGGTTGTGCAATTCAGGTCAGGAGGTGGGGAGATCGATTGCCAAGATTTCTCAAGGCACATTCTGGGTTGTTAGGAGACTAGATGACTACTGGAACTGCACAATGCAAAGTCCAGTCTGGCTGATGACTGCTGGGATTGCGCAATGTGTAATTCCAGCTGGGAAGGACTACTAGCCTAGGGACAGATCTGTGCAATTTCTTGGGCCAAGCAACCACTGTCCTCTAGAAATGTGCAAAATAGTACTAGATGCCAGTGCCGGGTAGGAATGTGCAAATCTGGAGAGGAAGGTGAGCTTTCATTTCCCAGATGGTGCAATGTAGCCTTGGTGAAGGCACAACCCAGGCTAAGGTTGGTCCGACTCACCGATGGGCGACTGAAAGCAAGTAAGTCAGTGAATGCATGGCGACACTAAGTGATAGTAGAAGTAATTGGTAGTGCATTCAAAACATGAATGAAATATTAAGCAAAATTATCAACATGCATGTGGGCGAGGCAGTTCACTGGTTGGGCAAATGTCCGTGCAAAACAATTTCATGCATGCAAAAACAGTGAGATAGCAATGAAAACTGAAACAGAGCTAGGACAAGCTAGTATATATGTAAACGACAGGAAGCACTCAAAGAGATCAAGCAAACAATACTCCTACAATCAAAAACACAGAAAGGGACAAAAATGCAGCACAAGGCATGGGAAGCAGGCTTTCCCCAAAACGATTGAGCTAAATGTGCTGACTACTCCTAGACGTAATGTGGGATGTCAGAGCTGCAAGGTTGATGTGAGGAATGAGCTTTGCAGCATCTGGTTGATGATTTTTTATAACATCGAGGTTGTGACGTGCATACCACAAATCTAGGGGAAGCAACACTTGGTGGGAGGTTTCAGAATTTCTCCTTGCATGTAACCTCTAACTGCTAAACATAGATCCCTGAAACCAGGGATGCATTTGCATGCTGCCTTGGGAGAAGCAACCCATGCATGCAAGTCTATTGTTCTCAATCCTTGAGGGAACTAGTAATCAGCTGCACATGCAAGAGACTGCTTTACTGCTGGAGAAAAATGCACATTTCTGGTTGGGAGCTTCGCTGGATTCCTTGGAGATTTATGCAATTTCTAGGCAAAGCAGCTGACCGCTACCTAGATTTGTGCAAATCTTGGGCTGAATAGCCTGCTGCTGGGAAAGATTGCATAATCATGGAGCCCAGCATGCTATCAAAGAGGATTGTACAATTCCTGGAGGGAAGGCTTGTTTCCCTCCAAAAATGCACAATTTTCAAGGGGCTCTACAGCTGGACCAAGTCTCTATGATCAACCCGTGAGGGGAATGGATCAACTATGATCGAAAAGCTACCTTTTTTACGAGGAAAACACTTGAAGCTTGAGTACTTGACCAAGAAAGATAAAGTGATGTGTAAGGTTGGTAGGGAGGCTCCAAAATAGGCTAAGGAAAAATTTTGGAGGGTGGTATTAGCCGCTACAACAAGTGACGAGCACTACGATATAGTCCTGGTTTCGCTTCCATCTAACCATTTTCATATTTAAGCTCTTATCAAGGCCACTTGTACTTATGGATCCTCCTAGATCATTCCTCCCCACTGAATATATTTTGGTCCTCCAAAAGTGTGACCACATCCTGCACACTGCTTGCGTCCTCGTCAAACCACACTTTCAACATCTGCATTGCATGTAAATCTGGTGCATTCTTTGTAATCACATACAAAATCACACATGATGCAAGCAACCCCATACTTGCCAAGAGCTTATAACACACTCTCTTGTCAAGTTTTACATAATAGAAACCAATATCGCAACTACTCACAAAAGGCCAAAAAACATCATTTTTGCTTTAGTAAGTGATGGAATACACATCATCAATGTTACAATTATTCGCAACACATGATTTATAAACTGTGGTCATGACAAGCTACTCTATCTAGAAAAATCATCTCTTACTCAATAAAGCCGACCACCATGAATGTGGTGGATTCATTTGTTGAACATCTTCGCCAGTTGGTTTCTTCATGGGTGCTTCCTAGGCATGGAGTGTCTTGTACGCGACTTTTTGGTGTCCATCCTTATTGCAACAACTACAATGATTATTTTTCTCCAAAATTTCCAGATCGTCTTGGAATAATTTCTCTTGGTGCGTGTCTGATAAGTGCTCGTGGAACCCTCACTATCACTGGAATGTGATGAAGTACTCTAATCACGTGTCATTGGTTGGTCACTAGTTGTCTTGGAGCATTCCCCAACTTCCTTTCTGACATATTCAAGTCCTACATAACGAGGTGATTCTTCCACTTTGATGGGGTTCACAATGCCTTGACCATTAATTTCGAGGCCCTTTCCTTGATACCCCATTTTCTTCAACAATTTTGATCCAATTCATGTAGTATATCGCTCAAAAGAAGTGAAATCATCATCATACAAGGCACATAAAATTGAAGAATCACTTTTTACCTCAAGATTTTTATGCGGCAACTTTTCTAAGGCCTCCTCCTTGGTTTGTAATTGATGTTGCAACCTTTGTTTCTCCTTCTCTACTTCTTGTAGGAGTCTCCTTAGTTCAACATTATCCGCCTGAATGCTTTGGTTGATTTCTTTGAGTTCTTGGAGCCATGCCGCATTTATTACCCTTTTCATCTTTGGTACAACATCTGCTGAAATATTTGTCTCGTCACCTGAATCGGAACCCAAGTCTATGGGTACATATTCTGCAATCCCAAGAGCTACAATCTTCATTTCATCCCTTGAATTTGACCCCAGGTCAATTGGTCCACTGCCTACAAATTCCGCAGTTGTGATATGCTCATCATCCTCTTAACCAAATTCTTCGTCTTGTTGCACGATTGCAGCTGTCTTCTGCTTCTCTTTTCTGTCATTCCTCTTAGGTCTCAATTCTAGATGCAGTTTCCAAGAATTCTCCTCATCATTCCCTTCTTTGTCACAGTGAGTACAAGAGGGCTTTTCTCCTCTTCTCTTAGCTGTTGCCGCCCTCTTTCGGCTGTCTTCTTGTTCACGCTTCTCCTTGCTTTCAAGATGTATATCCTTCACACTAGCTTCATCAAGAGATTTAGGTTCAAATAATAACAATGAATGACGCAAATAACTATGCAAAGAGCCAATATATTTCATCAACGTCTTAGAAGTGTCTAGTGGAACATTCAATGCTAATGCTTGTTTTCTAAACACCTTTATAAAATTTTGAACAATTGGACCTTTGATTTGTTGCAAATGCTATCACTCTATCATGGCCTTCTTTCTATAACCCAATGGGTAAAATTTTCCTCATAAAGCATAAATGAAGTCAGACCAAGACAAAATAAGTTTACGACCACTCTTACCACCTTGCTGCAATTTTCTTTCCCAACAGATGAGAGTGGTGCCACTCAATCGAAGGGATGCTAGATGAATCTTCACTTCGTCCTCTTTGATTTTTTGTATGCGGAAATACACCTCAACCTGTCTTACCCATTTATCTAACTTTTCTGCATTAGATTCTCCACTAAAAATAGGTAAATCAAATTTGACATCTAGTTTAAAAAAGGGTTTTTTTAGATGCATTCCTCTTATGTCTGTTAGACTGATGAGAAGAAGAAGAAGAAGAACTGTCACTAGAAAATGGATAGGGAGGAGGCTCTTCCCTATCACCACCATGATTTACTGATGCATGGTCATCTGTCTCTTTTTTCCCATGCTTGATTGCCTTCTCATATTCTATAAATAGCTTGTCAACTTTCTATGCCATGGTGCAGAAAGCCTTGCAATAATTTTGCTCTTCCTTGATTCAAGCTTCCTCATCTTCCATGTTCTCTCTTCGTGGTGCACACCCCACTTTGGGATTAAAGGACTTAAGTTTTGCTTCACCTCTTTGGAGCTTGTGCCTAGTTAGCATTCACTCATGCAACTCGCATCAACAAGGCCTACTCTGATACCAAACTTGATCCAAATCATTTAACTTCAAGGATGCATTTAGAATTGCATATACCAAAACATATTAACAATGTAGCTTAAACCACATGAAAAGAAGCATAAAAACATATGCAATCATAAGATCAAAGACACATCGATTTGATTACGGAGTTCACCCAATGTGGGCTATGTCCCTAGGACCTGCTCAACAGTGGGGAGGCCTTCTTTTATTAAGTGGCATTAAAGAAATCACTTACAAGTAACTTTACAAAAATGACCTTTGTACCTCTAATCCGAATGATGGCCTTGAAATGGAGAGCTCAGCTGGAGAAGCCATTAGGGGAATTTTGAGTTCTAAAATAGGCCTCCTAAGAAAAATGTACAACCAAAATAAACTTTATAAGAACGAATAGGATTCAAGATGACGATGTCAACAATGGGGGATGATTCACTATTTTTGGAGTAAAAAAGTAAAAATAATAAAATAATAAAACTATTGGATTTCAAAGATCTGTGGTTTGTGCTTTTTGAATCTTTGATCGGAGAATCCACAGTAAGAGAATTTTTACACCAACGTTTCGAATCCCAAATGGGATCCATCATCAGGGTTAAGAGAAAGATGATAAAAGAAGAGCAGGATGAAGAAATAAATACTCATGAGGGAATGAAATAATGAAGGAACAGCACAGGTCGGCAAAAAAGATTAATAATGAAACTTAATTTTAACTTTTATTTTTAATTTTTATAAATTAATATCATTTAATTAATATCTATAAAACATAATCTTTATATAACCTAAAATCTAAATTAATATTAATATTTATAAAACCTAATATATAAAATAATATTAATATCATAAATCCTAATATCTATATAACATTAATATTTATATAACCTAATGACTATATAACTTAATATTTATAAAACTTATATTTATATATAACTTAATATTTATATATAATTTATATATATAACTTAATATCTATATATAACTTATATTTATTTATAACTTA